>RDRW01000550.1:0-238454 GCA_007896445.1 Puccinia hordei
ACAAAAAAGAAAAAGAAAAAGAAAAATGGAAAGAAGAAAACGAAAACAGAAAAAGAATAAAGAAAAGAGAAAAAAAATAAGAAAAAGAAAAAGAAAAGACGAAAATAAAAAGAAAAAAACGAAAAAGAAAAGAAGAAGCAAAAAAGAAAAAGAAAAAGAAAAAGAAAAAAGGAAAACGAAAAAAATGAAAAAGAAGAAAGAAAAAGAAAAGAAAAAGAAAAAGAAAAAAAGAAAAAGAAAAAAGAAAAGAAAAAAGAGAAAGAAGAAAAAGAAAAACGGAAAAAAGAAAAAAGAAAACGAGAAAAAGAAAAAGAAAGAAAAGGAAAAATGAAAAAGATAAAAGAAAAAGAAAAAGGAAAAAGAAAAGAAAAACGAAAAAATAAAAAGAAAAAGAAAAAAGAATAAAGAATAAAAAGAAAAGAAAAAGAAAAAGAAAAAGAAAAAGAAAAGAATAAAGTAAAAAGAAAAAGGAAAAATAAAAAGAAAAAGAAAAAGAAAAATAAAAAGAAAAAAGAAAGAAAAAAGAAATAAGAAAAAAGAAAAAAGAAAATAAAAAAAAGAAAAAAAGAAAAAGAAAAAGAAAAACGGAAAAAAAGAAAAAGAAAACGGGAAGAAAAAGAAAAAAAAAAGAAAAAAAAAGAAAAAGAAAAAAAAAGCAAAATAAAAAAGAAAAAAGAAACATAGAAAACTGCGAAAGAAAAATAATGAAAAAGAAAAAGGAAAAAGAAAAAAATAAAAAAAGAAAAAGAAAAAGAAAAATGAGAAAAAAGGAAAAAGAAAAAGAAAAAGAAAAAGAAAGAAGAAAGAAAAAGGAAATAAAAAGAAAAAATAAGAAGAGCAAAAAAGAAAAAGAAAAAAAAAGAAAAAGAGAAAAAAAGAAATGAAAAAGAAAAAGAAGAAAACTAAAAGAAAAAAAAATAAAAAGAAAAATAAAAATAAAAATACGAATAAAAAGCAAAAATAAAAATAAAAAGAAAAAGAAAAAGAAACATAAAAACATAAAAATAAAAATAAAAAAATAAAAATAAAAATAAAATAAAAATAAAAAAAAAAAATAAAAACAAAATAAAAATAAAAAATAAAAAAATAAAAATAAAACTAAAAATAAAATAAAAATAAAAATAAAATTAAAAATAAAAATAAAAATAAAAATAAAAATAAAAATAAAAATAAAAATAAAATAAAAATAAAAATAAAAACTAATAAAAATAAAAATAAAAATAAAAATAAAACTAATAAAATAAAAATAAAAATAAAAATAACATAAAAAAAAAATAAACAAAAATAAAAATACAAAATCAATCAAAAAAAACAGGCCAAATTGGAAGCAACACAAATTGCAAAAAAATAAAAAATAGTATCAATCCCTGTGATTGAAAATGTGAAAGAACCTCTTTGTAAAAAATATTCAAAGTTTGGTATGAAGGAGGGCCAAACTCTGGCTGAGGAATTACAACCTGTTTTGTGTGACTGGACTTTCTTTGAGAAAGTGCAAAATACAATTGCCCATGCCTAAAGACAGGTTCAAGAAGCACAATGCAAAAATTGCCAATGGTCTGACCCTAAGGCTTGTTGATTGTGGGACAAAAAGCAAGATTAACAGGAAACTGGGTGTGTATTAGCTTTAAGGGGAGTCTGGTCTCTTCAGGGTCAGATATGAATTGGATGTGAGGTATGGCAACCAATTCAACAATTCTGTTTCCTGAAGCCACTTTTGCCAAAATTGCTGAAGGACTGAATTTTTCCACAATCAAAACACTATACATGCAGATACAAAAGGTGATCTTCTAGGAGTTGACTATGTGGTATTCTATGGTGAGGTGAGAATAAATGTTATCTCCGTTGGGGGATTGTGAGTGTTGTCCATGATGAGATTGAGAGGATCTGCGGAGATTTACAAGTGATTGTGAGTGCTGAAGGTTGTGGTGGGAGGATTGTGAGCGGTTTCTGTGATAATTTTGAGAAGAAAGGGGAGTACACCCAAGTGAAGTTGGGTGATGTGTTTGGGGTTGAATTTTGTAGTGGGTTTTTGATTGGGTTCTCTGATTGCTTCTCTGACAAGACTCATAGGAAACAGGGGATTCAAGTGATTTTTAGTGCCTTCTTTGTTGCTGAGAGTTGCCATGGTGGCATTGTGAGTAGCCGTTCAAATGAGATTGAGAAGCAGGAGGGGGAATCCCATGTGAGCTTTGGCTCTGAATGGTGGACATATGTTGGTGTGATGGGTGATTATCTTTGGCTCTGAATGGTGGTCATATGTTGGTGTGATGGGTGATTATCAGTGTGTCATTAATCATGAGGATGAAAAGGGGATAATGGATGTTGATGAGAATTGGATGGGTGATGAGGTGATTGTGACTGATGTCATTGATAAAGAGTGCAATGAGAGGGGTGAGAAATAGGGAGATGTGAAGAATGAGACATTGTTCTTTGATTTTGAGATTCATGAGGATGGGAAGGGTGATATTGGTGGAGAGTGTTGGGTTTCAGAAGGCAGTGGTGTGGTGATTGTGAATACATCCTTTGGGATTGGGTTTTGGAATGTGGGTGTTTCAGGTTGTAAAAAGGGTCCCAAAATGTTTGAGAGTGGGATATATCATGGTGGTGGATTGTTGATTCATTATGGAAGGTGATGCACTCAATGCAATACAATTCCCATTTCATTATAGTGCATTGGAATTGTAATACATTAGAGCAGAATATACCACAACATTCTAGAACCTTCCTCTGAAGAACTCTAGAATATAAACAGAGGCCATTCCTTGGCCTAGGATTGGATCCTCAGCATATTCACCCAGTACCACATTAGCAAGTACCCTGAATATTCTCCTCCTACTTTTAGAATAGTATTATCCCTTTTATTATCCAACCCACCTTGTTCACTGGAAGATTTAACAAGTAAACTTAGAACCTCACCATCTTAGACCTTGAAAGTCTCCTTAAAAACCAGTAGCTTCCAGAGTACCACCTCTGACAGTAACCAATCAGCTCAAGTGCTTGCCAGCTGCTTTATCTCTCAAAACAACAGAAATATAGCCAAACCTATATGGATAGCTTTTAGTCTTCTCCCAATTGACTAATTATTAAATCAAACAAGACAATTAAAAAAGAGTTTAGGTTATCCTCTGTGCATAGTTTGGACACTATAGAGAGAATAATAGTAATTATTATTCAGATAAACTTTTAGGCACAGTGATAGTACCTGGTTTTTTATAGACATGAAGCCAGTGTTTCATACACATAGCTGGGAGTTAGCAGCTATTTCTTGTTCTTGTCCTGTTTTCATAATTTCTTCCCCAGTAATCAAAACTGAAGCTCATCTTTAAAGAAATTCAAGTTTTATATTGTGGAAAAGACACATTTTGATAAGTCAATTTAGAAAATGTACCAAGCATTTTGTTTGTGATTTTCTCAAGTATTTTATTTCCGATTTGATCATATATTTTATTTGTGATTTTCTCAAGTATTTTATTTCTGATTTGATCATATATTTTCTTTGTGATTTTGGTTGTCAAGAAAATGATCAAGATTTGGTATAATGATTTTTTGTTGTTTTGTTGTTTTGTTGTTTTGTTGTTTTGTTGTTTTGTTGTTTGTTTTTTTGTTGTTTTTTTGTTTGTTGTTTGTTGTTTCTGTTTTTTGTTTCTTGTTTTTTGTTTTTTGTTTTTTGTTTTTTGTTTTTTGTTTTTTGTTTTTTGTTTTTTGTTTTTTGTTTTTTGTTTTTTGTTTTTTGGTTTTTGTTTTTTGTTTTTGTTTTTTGTTTTTTTTTTTTTTTTTTTTTTTTTTTTTTTTGTTTTTTTTTTTTTTTTGGTTTTTGTTTTTTGTTTTTGTTTTTTGTGATTGTTTTATTTTTTGTATTGGATTTCAAAGTTTTTGGGTGTGGAAGAAAATTTTTTTGTTGAAAACCATTATATTTTTAGGTCTTAACAAGTATATAGCCCCCAATTTTGGGGGGAGGGACTTGTAGAAAGACACAGATCAATGCCGCTCCGGGATGCCGTGTCATGCAACCTAACAGGCCAACGTTGACCCGTTAGGTTGCATGTATTGATGCAGTACAAACCTTGCATGGTTTGTTTGGCTTGCAAAGGGCATGCCTTTAGTGTATATGTAGATTCATTTTGATTTGATTTGATTGATTTTAATTGATTTTAATTTTTTGTGATTTATTTATTTTTTGATTTGATTTTGATTTGATTTGATGTGATTTTGATTTCATTTTTGATTTGATTTTGATTTGATTTGATTTTATTTTGCTTTTATGTTGATTTTATATTGATTTGATTTTGATTGTATTTTGATTTTGATTTTGATCTTATTTTAATTTAATTTTGATGTTATTTTAAATTTAATTTTAATTTAATTTTCATTTGGGCATTAATAAAAAAACCTGGTTTTTCCGCGTTTACACCCGGTTTTCCCGCAATTGCGGCTGCACAGTGCACCCGTTTTTTTAAAAAAAAATTAATCTTTGTGCAAATAGCAAATGGAGGGTGGCATTTGATGCACACAACCTCCCCAATCATCCTCCTTCAACGTTTTATTTAAAATAATTAAAATGTAATCAAATGAACAAAATAAAATAAATAGAATAATATAAAATAAAATAAAATAAATAGAATAAATGAAATGAATAAAATAAATAAAATAAATAACTAATATAAAAATGCAAGAGACACAATTGCAAGTTAATAATTTAAGAAGAAATGATAAATGTAATAAACAAGAAAGAGACATTAGTACAGACTAATGATGCACACACAAATAATAAGTATAAGAAAGAGAAATTATTACAAACACTACTGATAACAACAAGAAAATCATTAAAAATGGTGAATCTACACCTAAATTAACCTATATCACCAATCACTAGTGTATGCAAAACCTACTCCTTCCACGCGTAAACCCACATTAAGGGATACTTTCCATAAGAAAAAATAAAAGTGCACTCCTCCAGTCCTGAAACCATGTGTAATGTGTAATAATTATCTTACATGTAACACTCCAAACCTTTCATACAATGTACCATACCTCTGTGTATCATTTTATCTCCATTTCTTTTGAAATCTGATGATGAGTTACTTTTATAATCAGTATTGGTTTGCAATGAATTCTTCACCCTCTAAAGTGTAGGAAACCATTTAAAAACTCACTGCATATCTTGAAAGACAGATGTGGGGGTGTTTGGAAACATATTGTGTTCAAAAATCATCAAAATCCAACCAATGATTTAACAAAAAATGTTTAGTCATGTTGAATTCTACCCCCCTTAAATTGTTTTATACAAATTCAAAATGTTGAGAAATCCTGAAAATTAAGCCCTGGGGATTTATTTTTGAAAAAACCGGGTGGATTGGAAAAAATAAATAAAAGGCATGCTTGTTTTGCAAAGTAAAAGTTACCATAAAGTTCTACACCCCCAAAAGTGTAATAAATAAATTTAAAATTTTGAAAAACAACTTAAATCTACCCACAAAAAAATAAACAAAAAAACCAGGTGTAAGTGGGGAAACAGGGTGTACTGCACAGCAATTTGGACGTCTCTGCTGCATAAAACTGGGTGTAAACGCAGAAAAACTGGGTTTTTTTATTAATGCCCTTTTTTTTATTACAACCAATGTTTAATCAATGATAGCTCATGATAAAAAAATTAAACAAATTATGATTTTTGAAATAGAAACTATAGTTTCAGCTTGAATGAAGAGTATATCCAACCCTGGTTTATATATTACTACAGTTCTTGGAAAACATGACCATAGAAATATGAAATACACCATTCATATTTTAACAGTGCATACATCACCCCAGGAGATCCACCACCACCACTGCAAACACCTTGGAAGCTGAATTTCTCATATGCACAAGCTTCACAATCCAAGAAAATATCAAGTAGCTTGATCAAGTGAAATTCAAGGTTTTGAAAACATTCCTTACAAAATGGCTAACATTCCTCCTTAGAATCTTTAACTAAGATATTTATGTTGCAAAGTTATGTACCTATAAGTTAGATTTTATGTGGTATATATTTAAAATGTGATTAAAACTGGAATTCAAATAAAATTTGATAATGAAATTGGTCAACAACATCATTCAGAGGGAATTTATTGCAAAGTATAAATTGAAAGTCCCACCTTGCCTAGTTGAAAATGAAAAAAATTATTATACCATCTCTGTAGTCCATTTTGAAACCTTGAGTTGGTAGCATTTTGAAACCTTGAGTTGGTAATAATGATCTTTTTACATCCATGATTGATTTGATATAAAACCAATATGATATTGTTTTCCAAAAATACCAACAATACCATATTCCCTCTATATCCACCAGTTTCAAAAAGACAGTTGTCTGATCAACTTTTGCCATCATCAGATTATGTGTAATTATTGAAAGTGCAAGTCAAAATAGCAACAGGAGCCTAAAAATTATACAATCCACAAGCATCTATGAAAAGTTTGCCTCTAATTCTGTGAAGCTTTCAACTCATGGTTACCAAATACAGTATCCGATAGCAACAATGCATCAAAATCTTCCTTCATCAAAATTAGTGCCACATTACACATTCATCCATTTAATATAGACATTTTCTCAAATTGAAATTGAATGTAGTAAGTCTAATTTGGGAGTTGAAATTAGGAGACATGTCCAGAAGTGGGATCATATTTCTGCCTTGTATATTAATAATTTTTAACTGGATGATTTATTGCCTAAGAAGAGCCGACACAAGTTATTGAAACAAGTGACTTGAAGTTTTGAAGAGTAGCAGGACAGGACAAATGAAGCAGGAAGATGAAGAACAGACAAGCAGACAGGGATTAGGATTGAATAGAGATAGAGAAGAGAGAAAGAAGAAGAAAGGGAATAGAAATGAGGATTAGAAGAATAGGGATTGAGAGGTGATGTTTTGAGGAAGTTGAGTCAACAAAGATCAAAGCTGAGAGATTGAAGCTGAGATTGAGTGAGTGGTTTGATTTGAGTGTGACGTGTCAAAGTGGACACAGGAGAGCAAGAAGAAAAGAGGAGAAAGTTGGTGACAGGTCTGTGATTTCTACATATATAAGCATATGCAATTGAGATTCTCAATTTAAACCTCCCAAGAAGGTTACATAGACGCTATCTCCCATGTCTATATTTTATTACACTTGAATAAAATATAAGAAAGATTTCAGCTGCCTCATACAATCAATTATTGAAATTGTCACTTGGAATTCCATCCAGTAAAACATAAAACTAAGCTCCAAAAAAAACCATTGTAAAGCATTTGAAGTCTATCTGGTGGCCACAAAAACACAAAAACCTTATGAACTAAAATAAATTCAATTTAAATTTCATTAGAACAAAGATTATAATCATAACAATTTGTAGAAACCTTTTTCTCATACTACCCTACAAAATTATAATAAAATGGTGATCTTGCCACTAGTTGTGGAATGAAGAAAATGATAATGAGAATTGATACATTCAGTCAAAGTGGCGGATACAGTCTAGATACAGTTTTGATATGTTGAGGTTGGGTAAGAGATAAGCAAAGGCACCTCCCTAGAGACTGTTTTTTCCTGATGAGTGTGTAGAGAGAATGCCAAGAAATTTGAAAATGTTGACAACATCATTGTAAAATGATTAAAAACCAACAAGAAAATGCTAGCTGGTATCATCAAGGATGGACTCTCTCACCTCACTGGTGTCCCAAATCTCACAGGACTTGTGGGTGTGGTGGATGGATCAATGATCACTTGATTTAAGGATGTCAAGTGGGCAGATATCAACAAATCAAGTCAATCACCCAATCAGCCAATGTCAGCCTGCTACTAATTCAGAGAAATCCTGACTATAGCAAATTTTATCAATATTATTTCAAAGTACAACTTTTATTCTTTGTTACAAAAGATATTATGAAAAACAAAACATACAACACAGAATATACATATAACTTCTACAATGCAAGGAAAATATTAGAATATTATTTCATATTCTGAATCTACATGTAAATTAATCTGGGTAGCTCAGCAAAAGTACCCCGTAATTATTACTCCTTCACATCCCTTCACAGGCCTTCAAGCTTTTATATCACATGAAGATCTACATAACCTTAAATGAATGCTAGTAGAATATTTAATTACAGTTAATTGAGTTTGGGAAGTAAGCATAAATAATGTTTCAATCATCATTTCTATAGTTACGTTGTGAGAACTCCTTTGGGATGGATGGCAGTTCTGTGAGGGGGAAATACCACTAGGATGTTGCAACTAAGTAATACTACTGTTACAGGTGGTTTGAAAGACCTGCCCCTCTATTATACCACACAGAATACTTACAACAAAATCTATTTATTTTTGTGGCGTAAACTTTATGATAGAGAAAAATATAAGTAGCAATCCCTTATCAGACTTAGATCATATGACTGTCAGCAAAGCAAAGATATATTTGTTACGGGATGGATATTGAATCAATGTGAACTGTTAAAATTGTCTTTCCTTATTTCTTAAACTTCAGCTAAGAGAGCAATGTGATGATGGGACTTTGCTTTAAGAGCACAACAAAGGAGGCAACACTACTTTATTTACCTATTATTCTTCTCTATGAAAGGTATTCTCAAAGGGGCAAACTTGATTGAGATCACTACTGGATGCTATGTTTTTTTGGTGTTGTGCAACTATGAATAGAAGTACTGTTCCAAAACTGGCATACAAACTGGCATCAAACTGGAATGATTTTCTTTCTGGGAGGGAACAACCTCCCCTTTGTATATAAAAATATGAGGCATTCTAGCTGGTGAGTCCTAGAACAAGCATGTGATGAATCATGTGACTATAAAATATGAGGCATTTTAGCTTGTGAGTCCTAGAACCAGCATGTGATGAATCATGTGACTATACATGTGTCTCTACATGTGACTATACATTAAGCTCTACTATGTACTTATAATTTTAAAAAAACTGATGTTATTCTGAAAAGGTTTTGTCTAAGTGCAGCGGGCCCTGTGTTTCAGAGAGTTACTATGGGTTAAGTAACCAGTAGAATCCAATTTGTCCAAGAAAAAAACTAGTAATATCACTCCTTCTTGATATGAAACTATGCTTTTGTGTATTTTTGATACTTGGGCACATTTAGCACACCACAACGTGAACATGGCACATGCAATAAAAGCCACAACCAACACCATGGCCATACTTTTGCTACTAAGGCCAAGTTAGCCCAATTGGTTGGCTGTAAAGGGACTAATGGTCAACAAAGAAGGAAGAAAAGAAATTATTCATCTTAATGGGAATCATGAACCACTCTAGGCCTTTGGAACAATGCAAACAAGCACTACCATACCCAAACCAGTTATACAGGTAACTAGAGCTTAGTAGAAGACTGGACTGGGAAAAAGAGAGCTGCTACTTTGCCCCCAAGGGCCCAGAATGGATATTTGAACAGCCCTTCCTTCCCACAAAATGATTTCCTCATCTTCATTCACATTCAACAGCTTTTACACATCTTTTACACCAGTCTTATAGCCTGTTACAGCGCTTCTGAACCAGTGACAACCTCCTGAAGAATCCCCAGATTGGAAATAGAACCAGTAAGTATATTTCCTCCATTCCTTCAGTAGTTATAGTCTAGGTGTACTCTTTTTTAAGGACTAGACTTCCAGGTACCCAAAATACCCCCTGCTCACTCAGGTCCTGGTTATTTTAGAGGGCACAGCAATTACCCCTGCAACTCAGGCCCTTAAATAAAAAGTTTAAAGTTTTTATTTTTTTCACCTTTTTTACCCACCTTTTTATTGCACAACCTGCACCTGCTTTTACCTTGCACCCTGTGTAGCTAGAAGAATCTAGTCCTTGGAATCACAGAGGCTGACAGCCAAGGCCTGATTGGACCTACCTGAGGCTTCAAATCCATCTTAATCAACTTGCTCACAGTTGCAACAAGGGAACCAAGGACCAAACCCCCCACTTTTGGACAGCTGTTGAGGAGGATTTGGCCCCTCCAGCGGGCAAGTTGCAGATGTATAACTTTTATTTTTCCACCCTCATACTAGCCAAGGACCAGGAGCTCTGAGTTAAAAACACGACAGGTTCAGAAGACATTTCTGCCAAACATGCTGCTCTTCCAACTGAACACAAAATTAATAGTAAAATTGCTTTGATTTCCAACAGCACTGGTGTCAGACATTGAGACAATTGGCCCACATGTCTCCAAAATAACACAAGTCACATAACCCAATGGTTAAGGACTTGTGTTTATAAAAAAGGGAATAAATTGAACTAAGTAAATTATCTTGAATTTACAAGTTCAATTCCCATAAGACTCATAAATTTTTGTATTTATTTTTATATAATATTTATAATTCAATAAACTAACTAATATTAAGAAATTCCAATTTAAGGAGAGATTAATATCTCTCCATGAATTTACCCTTAAATATTACAATTTGGTTATGTCTCCTACAAGGAGACTATTATCTTGAATTACCCCATGTAATACAAACTCTTTGAGTTATTAAATTGGGGGAACATATTGTGCAATATTTAAATGGGCTGAGATTTCCTTCTAAGGGGAATTTCTCCCCAGATTATTACCATACAAACCTGCTTACCTTACTACAATTTAGTGAGTGGGGTTTATATTATAATCAACCAACTTTCCATCTTTTCTTCAAACCCTTTTCCCCCCTCCTAGTCACTAGAATAATTATTCAAGTGACTAGAAGTCCTCTCCTACTTGCAGGGAGCTGTTGAGGCAATTTGCGCAGAGCTACATTTAAAGCCGCTTTCCTTTGTTACACAAAGGTGCCAGCCTTTTCGCTGTAACAAGCGTTGAATAGCTTTTCTCCACTGGCCTCACCGGCTATAGTGAGACCCAAGATATAGATAATATACTTTTATAAGTATTATTACATATATTTACATTCAACCCCGCGAAATAAGAGACGGGGGCTGACAACTGGGGAGGAGGATCTTGAACACTATAAAAATCATTGCAATGGCTAAAAGTGCCATGAGTATGGTCAAATTCCTTTTCCATCACTGAATCTTCCTTTCCCTCAAAGCATGATCATGCCTGTCTATCTCTACTCTCCCCTTGATTTTCAATACCAACTGGGTCTGATGACCAGCTGCTATATGGAATTTACTTACTGAGAATATGTAAATTAGTCACTGAGGATGCAAGTGAGAGCAACCCAGATATCTCCCCATAAATAAACTGTTGTTTGTATTTACCCCAAAATAAAAGCCTCATTTTGAAATATTAAATTAAATATTCTCCTGTATAAATTTGCCATGTTAACATTTCTCCTAACATTTCTGGATGGGCCAGATACTTTTCCCATCTTAATTATTATTGATGATATTACACCCAACATTTTGGTGTGATGAAAATTGTTATTCTGACAAACTAACAATTCAGAAATCTCATGACCAAATTTTTGGTTTTGGAGCCTATAATGCATTATTGATGTTGAGACAAATAATCAAAATAACACCCAAAATCTGGATCTGGAAAAGTCCTGATTTGTGACTTGTTCCTCTTGACATCCTCACTTAATGTGTTGAAAAATATTTTTGACTTGGCTTTGAAGTGGGTTTCAAATATTTGCCTGTGCCTGTGGTGTACCTTCCCTGATCTGAAGGGCTGGCAGAGGTGCTGTCAGTTTGCTGGCAATCTGACAGCCCACGGGTTAAATTTCCAACGAGCTGACCCGCACGACAGATTGCCTAAGCAAAGCCTTTTCCGCGCAACTGCCGTGTAATACTTGTTGTAACCCAGAGGGGCTACACATCCTGTCACTCGCCGCAGCATCCAACCTCTTGCATAAGATTTTTTTTTTCTTTTCGGGGTTGACAACGAGTTGTTCTACGAGCGCCTAAAAAGAGAGGAGACAGCAATCGGGAGAGATGGGGGGTTTCTCTCCTGGCGTCATCCAAGTCGCTCCTGTATGAAGTCCAACGGGAGAGATGATGGAATACACTTACCATAGTCTCAGAGCTCTCGTCACAACAATACTTTGAACTCCGTCGGTAAATCACTAGTATGGGCGCGTGATAGACATCCTGCGCCCTACGCCGGTACATGCATACATAAAGTCAAAGGGAACAATTGAGAACAAATCTTCTTTGTTGATCAATAGATCATTGAATATTGTATCATCGCTGATCGCTACGCAAGGGATCTGTTATGTAGTGTGAGCACGATGTCGAGCCACTCCAGTGTGGGTAACATCCAAATGGCTGCTCCCGGTCTCCAATCGAAATAGATCAACAAACCGACGGATCATGATGGGGCCCAGGAGCTCTGGGGAGTGAGTGATGCCAGAATACCTCGGTCGAATAAGTCGAGAAGGTATAAATAGCCTTTCCTGTCCGATGGCCACCTATCCATCCCATCGCTAGCATCCCCGTCAGTAGACACTACCATCTCCAGTAGTCACGAAACACCAACGACCTCAACATGCAAGCCCGAAAGACGCTGTTTTCTCTTATCTTGGTTATTTCGACGCTTGCTAGCCTTGCGTCGGCCGCGCCATCTTCTTCAGCTCACGGCCGCCGCGACAGCACCCAGGTAAGTTGATGCTTTCGGACTGGGATCTCAGTTGGATGATTAAGGGAATGTGGGCAGTGTATTCATCGATTCTCGATCTGCAGAAACCCGATGCCGTGAACCAGCTCGCCTGCAGTGGCACTACCAATGACGCCCCTGCAACTGGAGGACCTCAAAAGCGAAGCGACGATGCTGATGGTCATGTGAGTCTCTTCAATTATCCAACAGGAGCGCAAGCATCCCCTTGCGTCCTTCACTTCAACCCCCACTGACCCCAACATTTCTTTGCAGAAACCCAAGGCCGTGAATCAGCTCGCCTGCAGTGGCACTACCAATGACGCCCCTGCAACTGGAGGACCTCAAAAGCGAAGCGACAATGCTGATGATCATGTGAGTCTCTCCAATTATCCAACAGGAGCGCAAGCCTTCCCTTACGTCTTTCACTCCAACCCCCACTGACCCCAACATTTCTTTGCAGAAACCCAAGGCCGTGAATCAGCTCGCCTGCAGTGGCACTACCAATGACGCCCCTGCAACTGGAGGACCTCAAAAGCGAAGCGACGATGCTGATGGTCATGTGAGTCTAAGGAGCGCAAGCCTTTCCTTACGTCCTTTCACTCCAACCCCCACTGACCCCAACATTTCTTTGCAGAAACCCAAGGCCGTGAACCAGCTCGCCTGCAGTGGCACTACCAATGACGCCCCTGCAACTGGAGGACCTCAAAAGCGAAGCGACAATGCTGATGATCATGTGAGTCTCTTCCAATTATCCAACAGGAGCGCAAGCATCCCCTTGCGTCCTTCACTTCAACCCCCACTGACCCCAACATTTCTTTGCAGAAACCCAAGGCCGTGAACCAGCTCGCCTGCAGTGGCACTACCAATGACGCCCCTGCAACTGGAGGACCTCAAAAGCGAAGCGACGATGTTGATGGTCATGTGAGTCTCTCCAATTATCCAACAGGAGCGCAAGCGTCCCCTTGCGTCCTTCACTTCAACCCCCACTGACCCCAACATTTCTTTGCAGAAACCCAAAACCGTGAACCAGCTGGCCTGTGGTGATCAGGCACCCACACCTTCACCATGAAGCGCAGAGGATAATAGTTGAGTCTCCCCTGCCACATGTTTCTATTACCTCAACTCGCACTGACCAGAGAACTGGTTTGCAGAAACCCAATCCGGTGAATTGGCTTGTCGGCAGTGATGTTAGAACTGGAAACATCTGCACTATTATCCAGGACCCACGAAACAGTCACTCTGCTCCCAGAAATCTTACACCTACGTTTCACAATCATGTGCTACCAATGTTATCATTTATATTTACCATTATCATGTACCGCAAATTTTTATTTTTCACGTATGTTCTCAATCATGTGTCCAACGAGGAAATACAAAATAATTTCCACCTACAACAGGCCGTATGCCCCCATTAGCCTCATCAAACCCCGCTCAGGTGATGCAGTCCGTTACACTTGACCAAACGCGTCCTGAGAGACAGAAAATGCGTGAAATCACGCAACTCGGTAGAGGCTCTCTGGCGACCTGGTGATGGCTAGCAAGCTGGACAATATAAATATGCATCGGAGTTGGAATCTGCAATCTGCTTCGTTACTCTCTAACAGTCCGAAACGCACTTCATGTTCCACTACCAAACCGGGTCGGTGGTCTTTGGAAACGCTCTTCGAGTACGACGATCCTGACTGGCTCCTCGGAAGAGCTCAACCAAAGCAAGCCTCTTTCGACTGCAAAGCCCGACCTCCATCTATTCAGCCCATCCTCCATCAATAGATCAGCTTCCATTTCGAATGTCAAGACGGCAATAGTCCTGACTCCAGATCGGCCCACAGACTCAAGCGGGTCAACACCGGAACCGGTGTGCGAGTTAAATCAAACACCGAGCAGACCGCGATCGAGGTGCTCTCGAACCACCTTCTCACCTTTTGTGCCGATGAACCTCATGCATGGTCAAAGCATGTGTTGCTGCTCAGGATTAATGACGTCAAGGAATACTGTCTGAGTTACCACGACATCCCCTTGAAGGCCTATCGCTCCTTTAGATCCCGGGAGGGCGTCGATTTCCCGATCCGCTCGATCGACGAGATTCCTTCCCCATTGCGACTGGTAGAAAACAGTCGCAGGAAAAATTTGAGTTTCGATCTCGAGGAGGAGTTGCTGACTCCTGATGATCACAAGTCCGGGTCTGATGGTGAAAATAAGAATACCGAGAATGAATCCAAACCATTGGCTCACCTAGCGATTTGTGGTTACCAAGCCGAAGCCCCGGGAGAGTTAACGATCAAAGCTGGAGAGTCCTTTAAACTTAGGTCTCATGTTAGTCACCCCTAATCTATTTAAGTCCCTCGAAGCTCTGATAGCTGATACTAGAGCTCACTTAGTCCAAGGGTAGATACTTTTTGGAGAGGGAAAGTAATGCACTTCTCGGCTCGCCCCTTTTGGCCACCAACATCACTCCCTCGCCCTCCCCGACCCGGTTTGTAAACGTGCCATCCAGTGACAACAACGTAGGCTAGGTATCCGAGAGCTGCATTCTCGAAAGCACCCAGTCTTTGCGTGGAGTGAGTGGCAGCGGATCCTCGCTGAAGCATCTCATCTCGAGCCCTCTGGACGCGGCAAATGAATCGTTAGACTTGGAGAACCTAACGACCGTCAAAGTCTCGCTGGTCTCCTTCCAATCGCAGCCTACCACCTGGTCTGGGGAGCTCACCCACGCGAACCAGGGCGAGAAGATCCGAGTGTTTAACCACAAGATTCGTTTTCACTGGGTCTATTGTCTACGGCAAACGAGTGGTGAACGAGGCTGGCTTCCGAAGTGGATCCTCTCTCCGAACCTTCAGGTGATCCCCGACCTCAGCTCAGCCGAGCCACACAGCAAGGTACAGAAATACTCACTCCAACAACCGAGTGTGAAAGTGGGTGGTAACAAGTCCGTGACGAAGCTCTGCTTAGATTCGAATCCGAATAGGAAGGTCGTCATCTTGGGTCGCTCGGTCTCGACCGTCAGTCCCCAGAAACAGCCGATCCACGACAACAAGCCTGATGCTGGTAGGTCTAGAGTCAACACCACTTGGGAGCACTCCCCTCCTTCTACTTTTTTTCTCCGCCACTTTTTGTTGTCCCAATTTCAGACACTTTTAATCTCTCTTCTTCCCTCCTTTTCTTTTCTTTTCTTCCTATGCACTAAATATCTTTAATAAAATACTATCTCTTCTCGTGCGTATATTTTCAACTAACTAACAAAAAAAATGTCTAGTTATATAAAAATTAAGTTCTGGACAACATCTTTTTCCTTTTTTTAATGGACTTAGTTTTTTTTTCATAAAGATTTCTCTCTCATGGTTTGGTTATGTTTATGGTTATTATCTTTTTTTCTCATAATCAATTTTTTGAGACCCATTTGGTCATCATCATCATCATTGTTATTGTTCTATCTTTTTTTGTTATATATATAATTTGCTAATAAGAAAGAAAGAAAATACAATATTGTATTGGAATGTTGTGTTATATGTTCAAATCAATAGGAAAATTGACATAAGAAAATGGTTAATAATGAAAGATAAAAGATGACGACAGAGAGAGAGAGAGAGAGGGATGGGATGGGATGAATTGAGATATGATGATGATAATATTGATGATAATAATGAGATATTTTCTTGTTATGATATATTTGTCCTTCATTTAACACTATTCTATCTTACCACCACCAAAAAAATACCACAACAATGAAAACAATGAAAAAAACAAGATAATTTATAATCACTAGAATCATATTTACATAAACCAATCCCTCCCCAAGTATAAAAAAACAAATACAATTGTTTTTTGGAGAGATAAGTTTGTTGAATGAGATGGATATCTGATCTATCATTGAATTGAACTGAATCATATGATAAAACTTAAATTTAACTTTTGCTTATCTCATTATTGAAATTGATATATATATATACATGTAAGGTTTTGGGGGTTGGGGGGTTGGGGGTTTAGGGGTATTTAGGAGTTTTAGGGGAGTTATAGAACAGGAGGAGATTTGATTGGTTCAAACAAAAAAACACATACACATCTTTTTTTCTTCTTTTTTTGGAAAGATGATGATTACCTTCAAATCAAAAAGAAGGGGAGAAATAGATAAATAGAGAAAAAAAGCGAATGATGTATAGATAAGGATAAGGATCTGGTAAAAAAATAATATAGATTAATGGGTTGCAATGAAAGTGAATAAGAAGAAGGAAAGATTTTATTTTGTTAATGGATGTGAATGTTTTTTGTATGAATAGGTGAGGGGGGGGGGGGGGGGGGGGGGGGGGGAATTGAAGGGTGAGGGAGTTTCAGCTGTGTAGTATGACGGATGGATATTTGATATTGGGATGTTGATGGTGATGGTGATGGTGATGGTGATGGTGATGGTGATGGTGCAGGATCATGTCTATATTTGAAAACTTCCTGATCCTGAGAATTTTATTTTTGTTTATTGTTATTACAGGGAATTTGGTTCTGTATGAGCTTGAAAGGATAATCAAGACTGATTAGGGTCTGAGACAAAGGGAATGTGGTGGTATATCTCTATCTCCAAAGATCACACATTTCTTAGGGCCCAAGTTTATCTCTTAGTCCTATCATCATTTTGTTGATCAAGGGCCCGTAAGGGTTCTAATGGTAAAGTAAAGTAATAGTGACCTGGCTGTCATGGGTTGGCATCATCCAATTATTTGCTAACAAGAGTAACAGTAGACAATGTTATTCAGTTCTGTTGTTGAGCTGTTATGGTTTTTCTCAGAGGTTTTTCTATCTCTGGTTTAAGTAAGTTGTGCTTATCATTGGTGGCCATGAAAGAAATGTGGCCCAAGGCCAATTGAAGAGAGGGCAAAAGAGCTAGCAAATATCAAGAGCACAGTACGCTCAGGGACTCAGATCACCAGAAGAGAAGTCTTGAGACAAGCAGGTCTCACTGTTATGTGCTAACTAAGTAATGTTTGTATTCCAGAGGGGAACAGAAGAAATACAAAACAAGATAGGGGCCTAAGTTGAGGGCCTAACAGTATGAGGAACAGAATAGACGGAAAAGGAAAAAAAATGAATAAGCCCTCTTTTGGGCATGGGGCAAATTTTAAGAACAAAAAGATCATATTAAAAATAGATGCCAAGTTGTAATGAAGAGAAAAAAATGAAGTGTACCAATAATGAGATGGAAAGATGTAAGATAAAGTGGGGAGTTTTTAAAGATAGGAAGGAAGTAAAGAAACAAAGAACAAGAAGCTGACTGAGAAAAAAGAAATCAGTTATTGAATCATTAAACAACAAAGAAAAAAAATAGAAAAAAGAGGATATGAAATAAGAGATACCAAACAGCAATGTAGAAATTTTTGCAACTTGGACTTGATCAGATCTTGAGAATAGTAGAGAGTGACTTGAGTGAGTTAAGCAAGTTAAAGATCTTGAGTGTTGAGTCTTAATATTGAGGAAGTTATTAAGTTGAGAACCTTGTTGAGTCTGAGGTTGAGAGAGGAATAAGGTTTTGATTTATAAGGTGAAGGGATCTTGCCCTAACCAATACTGCTTGTCTATCTCATTGCTGCACTCTGGTTAGTTGATGGTCATAGAACAGAGAGCGGGCGCTTTGAGGACATGGAAATTGAGGGTGAAAACTCAACCTATTCTCATGGCCCAATTGGTCCATTTTTTTTAAAAAAAAAAGAAAATTGTTCAAAATTAGAATAAAAATTATCAGTGCAAAAGATTAAGCTTTAATCTCAATAAATTTGCATACCTGGTTTTTTTCTCCTTTATGTTTTGGATTTTCTAAGTCATTTACAATCCTGTTTTTCCTGAAGAAAATTATGCCCCAATTTGGGGTGTCTGTGTCCCATTTTGGTGGCATTTTGGAACATTTCCACAGGTGCTAAGAAAAAAGAGGAGAGAAAAAGGGTGGACAAAATCTTCTTTGGAACAAAATGTGGCACAACTAAATAAATGAGAAGAGCTGGTGAGGTCTGATCAATTTGTGTGGTATATTATATATAGGCTATCTACAACTGAACAGATTTTGGCTGTCAGAAATTGAATGAACTATTTAAGACTACACGCAAAGAAGAAAATGAAACACATCACATTTCTACTACTAAGAGGTGTAAGTAATAAAGCAAGCCAGAATTCCAACAATGTGGGCACTTCAGATTAATGAGATTTCTGCTGCATTTCTGATTGACCAGCCCAAAAATCAAAAGAAATGTAGCCTGAGACCTAATGATGGGAAGGGAAGAGCAACAAAGATCAAGAGTGCAGAACACTCAGGGAAGAAGTCTCTAGTGTCAAGATTTCAGCTCAACATGAAGAGGAAATGAAGGGAGATTGCTATCTTGAGTGATACAGAGATAGGACCAATGAAGACAGGAACAATTAGTTGATCCTTGTCAGCCTACATGATGCCAAGGATAAATCCTTCTAGCTACACGTGGTGCGAAATACGAGGTAAGAGTATAAAAACTCAGGGTAATGGATAAAAGGTTATAATTCCCAAAAGATATGAGGAATTGTGACGTAAAAACAGATCAAAAAAGGGGTAATAATTATATTAAATAAATTTAATATAACTAAAACCAGAGGGGCCTGATAAATCAGGGGTGGTTTAGATCCCTCTAAGGTATCTTGCAAGTAAATGCAGAGGATTTAGGTACCTGGAACACTGAGGCCTGTTGACACAGGGGTGGTTTAATCCCAGGAAAGGAAATGGGGGAATGTCTTCAAGAAAAGGGTTATTACTTACTAGTAATAATCCTAGCGAGAGCTTGAGGATATTCTGGGTTAAACATGTCAGTTTTGGGCGCTTTGATGGGTTGATTGTAGAGCTGGTTGGACACTGTAGTGTTGTTGTGGAAGACAAGGCTAAAGAATAACTACTAAGGAACTTACCAGACTGTTTATTAAGATGTGTATCTAAAGTAAATGGTAAGTAATATAGTGGGTATTGGGAAGCATGAGGAGCCTTCTTTGGGCGGTTGAAGAGCTCCTTGAATAGTCTTGAGATCCCTCTGGGGACCCTGTAGGTATTATTGGCCAACTTGTGGGAGCTTTGCCCACATTTTGCCCATTTTGGCATTATTGGTGACACTACAGCAGCTATTGCTTAGAGTACACGTCACCAATTGATTTATTTTATTAGTTTATTATTTATTATTTATTATTTATTGTTTTAAGTTTGTAGTATATTAGTACTGGTTGATATTGATTAGTACCAGTGGCTTATTTGTATTTTATAATAAGCCACAGTACTTGTTTTATACTGTTGTTCAGTCAATACTGTAATTATTTTTATGTGTATAATATTAATAAAATAATAAAATTATTTATTCTAGTCCCCAGTAATCTTTATTACATGTGTAACATATGTAATGAAGTTACTGGGGTGTGTTTTGTTGTTTTGAGTGTACCTATTGTTGACTTTGGTGTCCGCATGCCACGCTGAGAGCCTGTAAGGGGTCTGATGCTTGCGCGGGGGCTTATACTCCAACTTTGGAGCGGGCTTTCAGTCACGCTGGTTGAACTTTAAGGTATGCGGACTGCAGTACGCGGGGTTTGAGTAAAACACAGTGGATTTACACTATCTCCCCCAATTTAGAGCATCCACCATTGTCTCGCTAACTTTTCCGCAACTGCGGAGAGGTTAGCAAGTGTGATGGTTACCCTACCGAGAAACCACACCCTTGTGACTCGGTAGGGGTGCTCTGCAGCTGGCTAACCGAGCGTCCCCACCCTCGGGGACTCTCCAAGTCGGTCGGTAAGCGGGGTTGTAGGGGGGGATCAAGGATGGCATCGTGGGAAAGGAGGGATGTTACCTTACCGAGCTCGTTAGATGTCTCTAAATTTAGAGACCTCTAACAAGAATCTTAAAGATTCCTCAGTTAACAAGGCCTAAAGAGGCCACGAGGGTGGTGCGCGGGGGCTTCGTCTCTGTAAAGTTGGCTTACCGAGCCACTTTACAGAGACGAGGGTGGATGCTCTTACAAAACACCTCATTTCCATGACTGGAAATGGGGCTTAAGCATATGTGTATGTACATATAAGCATACAATAATGCAAGTGCCTGTTTATTTATAAAGGTACTTGCTAATTATAAATTGCTAATTTACATAATGAAGGAGTGAGAATTAGGGGTACCTATGAGTGAGGAACCCTAGGTTAATTTTAGCGTAGATTCAGAATATCAAATAATATCTTGACTTTTATTTAATATTCTACGTAATTTTAGTAGTGTAAAAAGCTTGTGACAGGTTGCTCTGTCATAGTAGCAAGCTGACAATCCTCAGACTCAATGAGTTTTTATCTCATATATGAGGAGCAGACTTTATAGTGAAAACTAGAGAGCCCCCTTGCAAGATCCAAAGGGGTCCTATTCATGACAAACAAACAAACAGGAGAAGACAAAGAACATGACAGGAAAGGGTACAGAACATCTCACTTGAGATAAACTGGTGACAGGAATAAGGGACAGGGCATCTATCTCACTTGAAACGGAACAGGACATCTCACTCAAGATGGAACAGTACATCTCACTTGAGATGGAACAAGACAGGAGAGGTAATGGCCACTTTGTCATTCATAAAGAGCATAAAAGGGGTGCAATCAGAAGATGATGTTAGAATTCTGACATCTAGCATAGCAAGCATAACTGGCATATTGGGCTCAGAACTAAGTGTTTTATATAATATTTCTAATGGGGAACAGAAGAAATACAAAACATGAAGAGTGCCTAAGATGGGGGTCTAACTGTCTGAGTAAACCAACAGAAGAAGAATGAATAAGCCCTCTCTTGGGTATGGGGAATAATTCATATAAAAAAATGTTTTGGATTGAAAAAATTCCAAAACACATGATCTGCTGAGTAGCCTTATACTGCTAAATTAAGCCCATACAGGTAAACCAATATAGAGGTTGGGAATAACACACACGTTTGGACATAAACAGAAAGAAACCAACCAAGTCTCTGGGCTAAAGAGAAATATATCACATGTAAACATTCCTCTTCTATCTCTTTTGGGGTTTCCTCTAGTTTCTAAGTTACCACCTAGAATCAATATCCTCAGGTTTGCCTTATCAATCATAGAGGTAACCTTGTTGCTAGTAGCTTGTTTATCCATACCATTTCTTAGAGAATCCATCCTCCTTATTGGTTAAACAAGCCCCTTGTCTCCTTAAATTTTACTCTGCAAACTTATATTCTAGGTTGGAAACTTGCACTCTTTTTTTTCTTCCTTCTCAAACTTGAGTCTGTGTTTTACAATACTGCTTAAATTTGGCTTTATCACCGCCTTGACCTTTGTGCCCTACCGTCACTTTAGAGACCCAGGCTCACAGGAGCAGTAACCCCCGTCATCACATTTTATTTGTGGGTAAGTTGAATAGCGAAGACATGTCAAGAGGGATGATACCTCGTTTTCTGACGTTGGCAGTATGTATTTATGTACCCTCTCACGTTTTGAGCCGAGCTTGGTTCGATGTAGATCAAGCTACTAAGTATAGACAGTACAGAGGCGTGCTGATCTAAAAGCCGAGCAGACTTTCGTGGCTAGGAAAAGAGAAGCAAGTTGAGCAAGCGCGGCCGAGCCGAGCCAAGCTAGTGAGGTGCAGAACTCCACCTAGATTTACGAAAATCTGCAACATGGAGGTTCTACCGGTCCATCGATTCCTATGCACGTTGGTTGACCAACTAAGCTTTGTGGTTCTTGCTAGGTCATCGGCTTGCTACGCATCAAAGAGACTTGGCTTGGTTAGATTTGTGATCGTGAATCGGAGAGCTGGCTCCTAGCTAAATAAGTAGAAAGACACGTTAGCGAGGCGTATTGTGAGTAGATAACTATGTGGACTAATAAGGTTCGAGGAGGTTCGGATAGCTACACTTAAAATGGCCCACAACAGGGGGGAAAGTGGCGGTGGTACACTTATCATCATGGTCTGGTGCCTGGGAGTAGGAAGGATCTAAAGCTTCAGGAAAAATATGTTGGTGGCTATCACCGAAAGTATTTACCCAATGACTTATAATAATCCCGACCTCCGACTAAATAATTGAATCGAAGTGATCGGCGAATGGGGCATGGGTAGATGGATAATATCTATGCATGTTTCCCAAGGATATCAAGTTAGGAGGTCTGGGGGCTGATTGTATCAAGAAAACTGTGCACATTACAATTTTCATCAAGAGGTAGAGGATTCATCTGACCCTGCCTGCGATCAAGGCCTCGTTATCCAAATCAATGAGTAGACCATTGGTTTAAACCAATCGATTTTACTTGAGCTGCTCAAACTGGCTATTTAAATACATCGGTGGAAGAGATTGGAGATGGGAAGAGAGTGTCTATTAACTACATAATAATTACATGCGATCAAAACTATCTCACTGATTATAACCCATTTGTTTTCATTTTGGCGTGCGTCTGAGCCTTCTAAGCACATAACCTCCTCAACCACATACTGTCACACTGGTTTATGACTCTCCCTTGACATAATTTGTACAGACCTTAAATGTAAATGAGTATGTATTTAAAGTTAGAATTAGATTATGGTCTCTTAATCTATCCACTTCTCTTTCTTCTTCTCACTCATCTTTGACTGTCGTCTCACTCTATCCTCCACCACCCAAGACTGCAGATTATCTCAGGCGAACAATACACCGATTACATACTCAAATCCTCTCCCTGTGAGAGAGATCTTGACGCTATGCGTCTCGAACAGGTCACAACTGCTTCCCCCGTGGCAGGGACTAGGGCTTGGATGATTCCAACTTACTCCCAATCACACACATATAAAACATGCCATTCTCCTTGTTTCAATCATAACGTATCGTACCCAGTAATATTTTCTCATAATCATCAGCCTCCCCTCCCACCACCTCGAGAGGTTTGATTTTCTTTGTCTTGTCCGAAAGGCAAGATGCTTCCTTTTGGTGCCTGTTTACTGGCTTCACTAGTTTCCACTCAGTTGTACCAACTTTCCCTCTCCGCCTCGACTCCACCGCGAGGTCCCCCCCTTCCAAGCACAACCCTACCTCTATCCGAATTGAGTTGGAGCCTTTCAAATGCCAACCAATCGATTAAAGTACCGACGCCATATTTGAATCAACCCCATCTAGCACTAATCAAGGCCGGCTTGATTTCTGATCCCAACATTGGATTAAATGAGGGCACAACGCGATGGGTGGGTGAAGAGAAAGCTTGGACTTGGGAAACCAAATTCCAAATCAGTGATGATACAAAGTGGCAAGCTGCAATCATGTGCGTGTAATTTTCTAACGGGTCGGTATGGACCTAAGCCCTGTTAAATTGATCTCTGGATATTGACTTGGCGGCTCTTGTCGTTCTCAATCAAAGTTTTATCTAGTCTTCCAAGGTTTGGATACCTTTTGCGAGGTTCAACTGGGTGGTGAGAAGGTTGGATCAACTGATAACGCTTTCAGGAGCTGGATTTTCGATGGTAAGGTTTTGGCTTGACGGTACACTCCATTAAGAGCGCCAGATGATAAAGGGAAACTAATTTTGCCCCCGTTTTTGATCGTGCAGTGACTGATGTTATCAAAAAACATCGGAACCAATCCGTCCCCATGAGGCTTACGTTCTCTTCGGCATGGGCTACTGCTGCCAGTCTAGCCAATAACCCAGACCACATTTGGTTTCCAAAAGGCTCCACTGATAGCAATGGTAAAAGGCGAGCCTCCACTATTGTGCAGTACGAGTATGACTACCGAAATTGGGCTCGTAAGCAACAATCGGATTTTGGATGGGATTGGGGTACGTGTGGCAACCATGAATCTCTCATCAGCTTTCAAGTGTACCACTAACCACTGGATTTAAATTCGTCAGGTCCTGCATACCTGCCTTCAGGCCCGTGAGCATCGCTTCTAATTGTTCGATAAATATTCTTGACTGACATATCCACATCTTCATTTTTGAGGCAGAACTCAGCCCGCCTACTTGATCGGGCTTTCGGACGCCCAAGCCGAAGGGACCAAAAAAGGAGATTCGGATAAGGGATCCCAGCCAGCTAGACCAATTACCTCCAATCCCAATCCCCGCAGTGGTGTCACGGAATCTCCACCCCCTTTATGGGTCCACAGGTCTCTAATCGACATCTACCGTCAAGGTACGCATGACTTGGGCTTGATTTCTCTCACACGAACATCTGAAACTAACATAGCATCATCTAGGGCAACGCAACAATCTCCCTCCAAACCAAAGCGCACCATGGATAGTAAACATCACGCTCCCGATTACTTCCCCTGGACATCTTTCTGGCAGCAAGCCAACTTTGTCGGCCAGTTTTCCTGGGACATCGATACGACTTCCCGTGAAACAGCTCACTCAGCTCCAGCCCGCCAAGTACAGCACATTTGGCCCAGATTCCCTTTGGACGGCTGAGTTCCTCATCCCACCTGAAGCTGTCGAGCTCTGGTACCCTAGTACGCTAGGGAACCCAAAACTGTATGATTTGCAGTTGAAATTGGAATTTCCTAGTCAAAATGGAAACTCTGGCAATCCCATCAGCCCATTGACCTGGCTCGAACGAGTAGGATTTCGAACTATCCTCGTTGACCAAAGTAGATACACGGATCGAGAAGTCTCTCGAGGTATCCAACCTGGTACCCGGTTCACCTTCGAAATCAATGGGAAACCGTTCTACGTTCAAGGCTCGAGGTACATTTTTCCACATTTTTCATTCTTTTTAATTCGTGAACTGAACTAATCGTAGATTCACACTTTCCTGGAAGTGCAGTATGATCCCGATCGACAACTTTGCAGCTCGAGTCAACGCCACCACCATCCGCTGGCTCATCGAATCATCTCTCTTAGCGCACCAAAACGTCCTTAGAGTTTGGGGTGGAGGTGCCTATCAGACAGATGAATTTTATGATGCAAGTGGCTTGTTCTGATCTCGAACAGTTTGGACCAAAAACTAATTTCGTTCTTACCAGATATGTGATGAGCTGGGTATTTTAGTTTGGTCTGAAGCTGTTTTTGCTTGCGGGGCCTATCCTATTTCCCCGACGTCTTTCCTGGACAACATTCGTGCAGAAGTAGCTGAGAACGTCGCGCGCCTGAGCCGTCATCCGAGCACGGCCCTTTGGGCTGGTAACAACGAAGCAAGTGACCAACCTTCCCGTGTCCCTCGATTGATTATTCCGCAAGGGTTATGTTAATACGTTTTCCCTCATTGTAAATAGGGAGAATGGTACCTGACGGATGTCAAGAACACGTGGCCAAATGGATCTGTCTATTTTGATCAATATGACTACCTGAACAATCGTAAGCATCAGCAGTCTAAACGTGTTGCGCAAGCAGAATTCCTCGCTGATTAATTTTCATTTGGCAATAACACCAGACGTGATACGAGATCTTGTTATGGAGAACACTCGTTCTGCATCCTATATTCCATCTTCAACTACACAAGGGTATGTATTTTTTTCAACTCTTATCGAAGCATCTTTCCCTCTGGAGGCCTGATATGTTTTGGCCCCAAAAAATCCAGCTACCTATCGCTGGATCCATATGTTGCTAGGTATTACAATTCTACCCCGGGGGAAATGTATGGCGACCAAGAGCATTATAACTATGACACCTCAGTCAGCTTCAACATATCTTCATACCATGTGGCTCGGTTTGTCAACGAGGTCAGTTTTTAGCCGCAAGTTCTCGTGGCCCCTTTGCGCAAGGAAGGGTGACAAAGCTAACATTATGCTTCGGTCCTGTTGTGTAAAAAGTTTGGAATGCACTCGCTACCATCGATCTATACTTTAGACCGTATTCTCGACTCACCAGGAGCTTACAATTTCAACTCATCTGTGATGCGTGCCCATAACAAAGTAAGTCTCCCTTCGCCTAACTCACTCTACGAAATTATTACTGATCGACCATTACAGCATAACCCTGCTGGATCTCTTGTATACCCTTGGCCAGCAGATGACGGCCAATCTGAGCTGACGACAGGGGTAACCAGACATTATCCAACCCCCAATATTGCCGGTAACCCCCGGGCTCTTCTGGCACAGTGGGCCTATAGTACTCAAGGTTTGTTCGTCATTGAGATTCAAGAAAGAAGGAGATTGTTTGACAACTTACATGAATGAACATCCTTTCAGTCTTTCAAGCCGCTTTCATGGCCTCTCAAATTATGTACTATCGATTGGGCGCCAGTCGCAAAGAGCACAATATGGGTATGGATCAAACTCTCTATTGACTGACGGCCGGACAAAACTCATAATTTTCCAATTTTGAACTCATCACCACAGGCGCGGTTTATTGGCAGTGTGAGAATCTTTTTTTTTGAAAAGTATCAGTAGTCATTATACGATCGATTGACGGATTTGAAAAAATACATAGTAAACGATGTTTGGGAAGGGAATAGTTGGTCATCGATTGAGTATACCGGCCGATGGAAGATCCTCCACTATCTTGCCGAGCGTGTTCAAACCCACGTAATCGTTTCACCAATACATGATGTGACGACCAAGACGCTTGATATTTATGTTACGTCTGATCTCTGGTGAGCTCAAATTCACTTTATCCGTTTGATTCCAGTCATTCTGACGGGTCATTCTATCTTGCAGGCAGAGTGCTAGTGGCACAGTGCAAATGAGTTGTGAGTTGGCGTTGGAGATGATCAAGCGCTGTTTTAAGAAATGATCCACAAATGCTGATAATCTAAATCCCTACAAACCCACAGGGTATGATTTTGCCGGTCAACAGCTTTCTAACGCCTCAAAGGAGTTTACTGTCGGTCCGATTAACTCGACACTTGTGCTCCGATCATCCGGTCTATCCGAAATTGTCCCCAAGGGTCACCCACCCAATGACGCATGGCTACACCTTATTCTGAAAACTGGCGACGGAAAGTATACAAACGAACAATTCTTCCATCCTATCGAGCTGAAAGATTGTCTTCTCAGGCCGACAAAGGTAACAACTCGGCCTATTGGACATAATCAGATCTCCTTAGAAGTTGCTCAAGGTGGGGTTGCGGCTTGGGTGAATGGTAAATCAATCATTTGTTTAAACGTTTCAAAACCGAGTTTTTTCCTTTCCCGACTGAGAAAATTGATCTAAACAAAAATGCGAACCTTTTTGGTTTCTCTTTTTTTTACTCGGGACAAAAGTTGAACATCCACCGGGTAGGCACATTTCCTGCAATCCGTTGGACCCAGAAGGCTTAACGCTAACAAATTGTGATTTTCACGACTGTTTTGACAGGAGTGCGAGGCTATTTCAGAGACATGACCACCAACCAAGCCTCAAATGGAATTTTCCTTCGTCCAAATGAAAAACGAAATTTGGAGTTCATACTGAAAAATTCCGATCATGATGGTCTAACACAGAACCTCGAATCGAAGATGGTTGTCCGAACAATGTGGGATAACCAGCATCTATCTAGCGAACACTAATATTTTTACCAGTCCAGATAATGCCCACCAAAGTGGAAAAGCTTTTGAAATAAATAAAAAACTTAATTGTATACAGATTCGTCCATAACTCTCATATTCGTTGACCCTCTTATTTTCCTTGTTACTTGTTAGCCTATTTTACTTGTTAGCCTGTTAGGCAGTTGGAACAAGTAACGTCCGATCATTATCACCTTGACCCATGTAACTCGATTTCGAATGCCGATTACACCCCGGTGCACTTTCGGAGCAGGAGTTGAGAGTAGACTCAAGTGCTCAGGGAAGGACACAGTTAGATTTACACACAAGAAATACATTTTTGATTTCCAGAATGACACCAAAACATTAAGAAAAGAACCCTTTCGGTTTGTTAAGGTTTAGAGCATTCGGGACGGGTTAGATCGCTGGGCTACGGCCACTTAACCCGACCAAACCTGATCGGTCACTAGCATTGGTAGCAACATGTTAGCAAACCAGATGGTTGATTTCAGGCTAGTAACCGCCAAATTTAGCAACCGCTGACCTGAAAACAACCGACTGGTTCGTGACTCTTCTTGTCTGGAGGATGCAAAGATCACTCTTGACTTGCCCAAAGCCACCCCACTGAGTTTAAGCGAGGAGCAAGTTGACAAGCCGCTGTCTGCGCTTGACGTCTCTTTGATCATCATCTATGATGGGTTCTTCAGCAGTCGTTCTTCGACTGGTTCAACTCGGGGGGATGGTCACTTATTGGATGTGTCTAGTTGACAACTCTTGGGGCTTGCCACTACTGAAATCATCTTAGTAAGTCGTCCAGAGGCTTGCCAACCCACACGACTGAGTGGACCGGTTAACCCAGACTTCTGACCCGGGTTTGCTAACCTTAACTCTAACCAAACGAATGCTCTTACAGCAACCCAAAGAAATAAATATGAAAGCATACATATGTAAATACTGATATCAAGATTTGTTAAAATCTATGTTTTATCAATGATCTGGTCATTGATTTGATTCCTGATGCAGTAACCTGAAGATTAAACGGGGCTGTGGCCTTATCCCATAACCTTGGATTTGTAAACAGTAATGATTTATGGAAACAGAATGAATGAAGTCATCTAGGGTGCCGCGGGCTGTCCAACTTATGCACAAACATATAATCGAAGTGATTGGCGACATAGATAGGTGAATGCAGAATGTCTATCCATGTTTATCGAGGTATGCAGATATTTACATGCATCTTATGAGCTCTCGGCGCTGAATGTTAGACGAAAATTGTGTACATTACAGTTTTCATCAAGAGGTAGAGAAATAATCTAACGTCGTTTAAGGTCTACCGATGACTGAGCTCGGATGCGGACCAGTCCCCCTCGTGTCAAGCTCAGGTATTTCATCTAAGATGGGAAGCGTGTCTATCATTATAACTACATAGCATGCATGTTAATGTTGTCTGGGCTCACCAATTGGGAAGCTCCTCCGATCACAACCTTGACATATGGACATTTGTTTTTATGCAGGATTATTATGTACATGAGTCAGCTACATATTTACATCCTTGAACACTATTCAGGGAGGTTTAGGCTACTTCAGTCTATGCTTGACATGACAAAAAAAAAGAAGAAATGGATTGAAAACGATTGAAAGTGTGATACTCTGTTGGTTTGCCACAAAAAGATGAAGACTCAGGCTGGACCTGCGATGTAGTTGAGAAGAGTCAACCAATAGGATAGAAAAGAAGTTGCACATTTCTTTCTTTCTTTTTCTTTTGTTGAGCTGGTGTTAGGCAACAAGGAAGCACTTGCCTGGAAGTTTTTTTTCGCTTATAGTTTAGGGGCGAGCTTGGTAGCTTCTGATTCTGTCCGGACCACACCTTCTTGGGTCTTTGAGTTTTCCAAAAGTCGCAAGAAGAGGATGTGGAATAAGGGCCATCAATGGGTTTGATCATAGAGAAAAACGACAGAAAGAGAGCGATGGACTGACACAAACTGCGAGCAGTCTACCATCGCGAGCATAGATCCGACCTACTACTAGGCCACGACCATCCTTGCCAGCTTCGGCATCCATCTTGTACAGCATCCATTCGCTAACATCGAAATCACTAATGTGTGGTAAAAAGGAGTTACAGCCATATGTTAACAAAGCTCTGGCCAAGTGTGATGATCTCCCCTCGTTGAAAGGAAAGAAGTCTCTCAACTGGTCATAGAAAAACATGGAGTGGTCTAGTGAAGCAAGCATCGACGCTCGCGGCCCGCCTGGCAAGTTCAAGCCCATGGCCTTACTAACAGTCCCAATGAACCGGAAACTGACATTCGTTCGACAAAACAATCCAAACAAGAAAAATCGGTAACCACTCATACCAGAATCGGACGGGGGATGACCTGGTGCCACCAAAACTTATTGCGCTTACTCTGAAGCATAAGCTAAGACTAGCTTTTGGTACGCTGGATCGGATCGGATCTTGGCCCGAGATCGGAACCAATACGTCTCACTACACGAGATAAAACAGAGTTGGTTTCCAGGTGAATGTACATAGGTGGTCAGATGGAACGTTTTCGGATTATGGGTCAAAATTATGACAGGAGGCATGTAGCACACATAAAGAAAGAGAGTAGATGCTGACCAAGTTTCGTAGTTACTAGAAGACTGGTCGAATTTCTTTGATCTGGTATTTCTATGTTCGATCGCATTCAAACTATTTTCTTCGATCTCACGTTCGAGATACTCGAGCATCTTCGGCTTGAAAGACGTCTTATTCTCGTTAACGTAATTCTGGAGTCTAGCTTCGACGGGTTGACAGTCCTCAGGGGGTGTGATCCGGTTGAGATCGATCTTGGTTTGTAAGATTCTTTGGTTAATTTCTGGTTTGTGGAACGAGATTAGTAGGGTGAAGATGCAGCGGGATTGTTGGATGGCTTTGACTGCTCGGGTCGTGTACGATTTTCCATCTCGAATCCTATCGACTAGATAGATTATTCCAGTCGGTATGTCCACATCCCCAAAACTAATAAAGTAACACTAGGCGTATTATATGATTTCGTCCCCCCACCCCCCAAAAAAAACATATATATAAAAATGGAATAGAATCAACGTCAATTTAAGAAAGTGGGAACCAAGAGTGGTCTGTATTTTTTAGGGTTCCAAAAGACTCACATGAAGGGAGTGGAGATGATAACCGATCTGAACAGTCTTGGTTGCAGCATGTGCAGCTTGAGCGATGATATTTCCCCCGAAAGCGCCAACACCACGAGTAAATTTCCAAAGCTGATATAATGGTGTGATAAAAATTTGAGGTATCAAACACAAGAAGTTTACTACGTGGGTTTGTAAGCTGGACCTGACTTACTTTGATCGATTTGAAGATATCCTTATCGACCTGATGTAGTTCTAAGGACTCTTCGATCCGTTGGGTCTCTTTTGAGCCAGTCATCCCGTGATGATGATTCGATTGGATCGAAGCTGGATACAAAATCTTGTGTGAGGGGTAAAGAGAATTGGTTCTCGTATGGATTGGTAAATTAAATCAAACCCTGGATATCATTTCTATCAAGATTACAGTTTATAAAACAGCGTGCCCCATGAAGCACAGACTCTCTAGAGGTACTGGATACGACACCCAAGAGGTTGATGGCCAGATCTTTCCTAGCTCTCACCTGGTTATCCATCTTTTTGATATGGCCACATCCTAAATATGATATCCATCTCCTGGTTTTCTTGCGCCACCGGGCCTCTCCGACTTGAGGCGTGTCTAAGCAGGGTGACCAACAGGGGTCCATCGTAGGTAGTAAATCCTTTTGAAGCTCACAACATCAATTCCACATCATAAGCTTTGGGCCATCATCCCCAGCTTAACTGAGTTTCTCCAAGGAGACGCGAAGGAGCGTCTCCTGAGGAGAACCATCGGACTAATCTCACAAACCATCGGACTAATCTCACAACTGTGCGGACAGCTTTTGACACAGAAAAATATACATATTGATTTAGATTTTGTCTTTACATATTTTTATTCTACAGCTTCTTGTCAACTTTTGATCATCATCTGAGTAGCTTTCCCCGTAGCCCTCAATCACAGCTATCTTGTTCATACTCTTTCAAGTTACTCCATTCAAAACTGGCCGCTCAGCAGCCATTCTTGTCACGCTTGTTCCTGAGCAATGCCCTGGACTGTGCTGGAGGCACCCAAAGGTCAAGCAAGGTTGGAAACATTGATCTCGCGGGTTTTTCCAGTATTAACTTGAGAAGTTGTCATCTGATTCTAATGGGTCCAGAGGCAATAAGGGACCAGATGGGGTATCTGGTGATGATTCCCTTGCAGGAGGGTGCTTGAACCCTCCTGCAAGCACATCCTGCAAGCACATGGACTTTTGTTAAGTTTACCATCATCATGTCCCTCAGTGAATCTATGGTAGTGGCCCACAGGTGGGAACCAATGCTCCCCATTCATTCCTTGGCCGGTCAAACCAATACCAATAAAATGAATTGACCCTGTAGTGTTGTATCTATAAACAATGTCAGCCCTCTAGAAAAAACATGAATTATCAGGGATAAACCAGAGGAGTATGGTATGTAGCATGTCTTGACCAGGTATAATGTTATCGGGTTAAAAAAAACTACAAGGATATTTCACCTTTATGAAAGCCAGAACAGGGAAGCTTGTGGATGGCCAGGCACTTGTTGTTCTATTTTCAGCTACTGCAAAAATCAGCCTTCAGTCCAAGTGAAAAAATAAAATAATGCTTCCTTCATTTTCAATCTTGAGGCTTCCAAATTTGTACATTGATGGGACCAATAGGACACTGGAGCTCAAGTGATTCCCCAGAAGTGATCAATACACTACAACTGCATGTCACAGCTGTCAGCATAATTTTCTGGGTGGAGGCAATCCCAGTTCAACCAGGATGTATGCAGACCAGGAAATTTTTCTGGAATTGTACAGGCTGCCTGAATACATGTGGCTGAGGTTTCTTTTTTTTTTCAGAAACCCAAACCAACAAGCTTTTGCTTACTAGCTTTAATATAATAATCCAGGATTAGGGTCTAGAATTTATGATTATTATTTTTTGAAGGGGAGAATCCATAGGAGGGTGAGGTAGAAGGGAAGAAGGAGAAGCAAGGAAAAGTTAGGCTCTGGGAACTCTAGTAGTTTGGATTCCAAGGCAACTGCTCAAAGAATTATGAAATTCTGATGTGCAGTGTACCAGAAGCTGGTTTCTGAAACTTGGGCCAATGATATACTTGAGGTACTAGATGAGAAATTTTTCCCTGCAGCATACTGAAGCAAAAATAACTCACTTCTCAAGATAAAAAAAGGGTATATCTTAGTTGAAATTATCTTTTCCCATATAGACTGCTATACTTGTAAATCTATCTTCAAGGTAAAAATATCTTTAAAATCTAGAGTAAGATTCCTTAAAAATTGCTTAGTCCTTTCAAATTATTAGTAATTAATTTCCTAATCAGAAGAGCTTCCCACCAAATTAAATATGGTTTACCAAAAGAGCCCTACACTGGAATTTTTCTCAGTCAAATAAAAGGCTATCAAAGGTGGAAGAGTTTTCACAGAGGCCATGTCATTCCTCTACAATCTCATCACCAGGAAAAATCAACAAAAAAATTGATGGCAAGTGAAATGACAGAGTACCAAAGTGCAGTGATATTCTTAACAGTACAATTGTTTGTTTCTTCTCATTTTTCAAGTGGGCCCAATATTATAAATCTAAAATACATGTCAATTTGGTTGAGGGGAATGCCTTTCAGGAGAACTGGTTCCTGCGGGTAGGGTTGGAGAGTGGAATGAGTAGTGGGGAGTACAAGCATGAGCGTGGTCAATTATCCGATTCTCTCACGCAAAGATTTGTAATAAGCCATAGGTCCCTCTAGCAAGGGGGGACTTGGTTTAGCACGACCGACATCTTCGGGTACGAGATCATCAAAAAGCTGCCAAACAATGTGGAAATAAACGGAATCAAAACCTCCACTACTCACTCTGATGCATCGCCGCAAGCATGAGTGCTTTCAGCCTGTCAAGAAATTGATGAAAGTAGGTTACACCCGCTTTTCGGCATTTCTGCTTGATATCAACCAACCAGGTATCGATCTCCACTTCGTGTTGCAGTAAGAGTGGGTGAACATAGGTCACATAAACGTATGTAGATCCCTAGAAATAAATTACGCGAAGACATTGTGAGTCAGTCATTATGAAAAGGTGAAGAGGGACATTTTCCAACTAACTTGAATTTGTGGTAAGGTGAGCCATAGGATAAATAGGCTCCTAACTACGTGAAATAATGGAATCCTAGAAAGTTTAAATCAGGTGAGAGACTACAGTTAGTTGGATGATTAGCACTGAAATCCGATGAAGTTTATAATCTATCAAGCTGTATAAATGATATTATTTAGAAATCCGGAGGAAATCTAGGGCAAGCAGACCAATGTAGAAACCATCCAAGGGTAGACTCGATGGCGTTAATGATACCCATGACGACCCAGAACATGAGCAAGATTTCGAGCGTTTGTAGGTCATTGTTTTTGATAGCCTTGTACGAAAGATAGATCGGATACAGAGTGCCAAGTGAGGTACTGGAGGAGGAAAGGCCGAGTTAAAACCAAAATCAATCCAACCCGAGAGCGAGAGAGAGAGAGAGTTCATCAGCTTCAAACAAATGTGTTTATATGTCTTTCGTTAAGGATTTGAGTATCATCAACTTACACTACCAGAAATGAGACAAATGCGAATAACCCCATCTGGCATCTGGATTCCTGGTATCGAAAACAGCTTGAATGTGATATCGACTTTGTTGGGAAGGCTGAAGTTTAAACTGGATGCACGGAGGCCCGACGGGATTGGCCCCTTTCGGGGACTGTCTCCGAGACTGATCAGACGCATGGTTACTCTGGCCCTGTGAATCCAAACCTGACACATTTAAATAAAATAAACTATTCAATTTATTTTTAAATATGTTGAGTGAACTTCCGTTCCTCGTGGGCTTTCCATGAAGGGCCGGGCCTCGGATGCTTATGTGTGGCCATTGTGTACATTGGATTTGGCTGCCTCTTGCTTCTTAAGGCATTGCCTAGACAAACCTGGGGACTGCCCAATTTTGTTAGCTTAAGGGCTGGGAGTTTTGCTCTACTTCATCATGCTCCTGCCATTTTCTCCCCTTTCCTTAATTAGGAAATGGAGTGGAGGAGAGAGAGGGGTGGAATTTAAGCTCCAACAGTGGAGAGCTCCACAGTTCCAGTCTTCAGCTAGAAGAACAAAGTCCAGAGCCTACACCGTTAACACCATAATATAACCTTAATCAACTGCACACAGTTGATATGCAGGATACTTCAGCACAACTTTCATTATAACTCCACATGGCTACATAATCACCTGTGTTGTATATTCATGGTCAGCATTTATACTGATTGTACATTGAAGCTTGGTTGAAGCCTCCTTTAGGAAATATTTGATTGACAAACATATCTAATAGACCTATAATTGAGTGCTGAGAAACTTAAAGCCAAAACTGAGAACAAGAGAATAAGTAATAGAGACAATATAAGAAAAAAAGTGTGAAAAGCCATACCCAAAGAGATGAAGAATATTATGATAGACAACTAATTGAGAAGAATAACCAATGGACTAGAGAAAAGGAGCACAGGACAAATAGGAAACAAGATCAGTAAATGATAAAGATAAAAGAACACAAGAGTTAAAGAGGAGTGAATGTTGTTCACTTCTCACCAAGTTGAGAGTGTGATGAGACGTAAACAAGGAAGTGAGAGCTTTGGCAAGTTCACTTATAGGATGGAAAGGGATTGGAGATGAGGTTGTAATTGGAGAGAGAAGAAGATGAAAAATGGATTTGTGATGGAAGGAAAGGAGGATGGAGATGAGAAGGAAAGGATGGATGGAAATGTCAGGTGGAGGAGGTGAAAGACTGATTGTTAGAAGAAGGAAGAGAAGGTGAAGAGTTATAGAAGGGAGAGACAGATGGATGGGATCAATGGAGGGATGACCACTTGATGAACCTGAGATGACCAATTGTTTCAGAGATGGGTTAGGTTTAACTTGAGTATAACATGGTTTTTATGAATTATTGCCGGTGCTTATACTATTACCTCAGATTCAACTTTCACAGAATTTACACAGGAAAAGGACTAGGAAGACATTGAGTTTCAATAATATCTAGTTGTAATTTTCCACATTTCAATTGGTAGAATTTTTCCTAATTTTTCTGATGGTGTTTGCCTGGATCTGGGTAGTGTGGAATGAACACATGGCCCTAGTGAAAATACTGCCAGAATAATTTGCTGGGATGAGGCTATCCTAGATAAAATGGGATGAACTCAACCAATTTAAACTTTTTTTATTTCAGCTGATGAACTATAAATCATTTGTTGAGATCAACCTAGTGACACATCTCCAAGGCCAGAGGGGTTCTGACAGCTGAAACAGGTGCATGCAGCCTGCATGACCGTTCAGAGAAAGGTGGATAGGCTGCACACTGGAGAGTTGAAGGGTGTGCATTCATCAATTCCCCTCAAAGAATTTTAGTCTTGCAGGCAACATGCTGGGGTTATGAGAGATTGGATATGGGATGGAGTGGAGTATCACAGGAAGCTGTGTGAACCAGAGAATTACAAGACTATAAAATCTTAAATCTAGGAGGGGTTTATCAGAAGGGTTTTTACCAATTTAGCACCCTGTTTAGAACCTCCAGTGGACAGCTAATTTTGATTTACTTCCCAAATGTAACCCCTGAATTTGAGAAGTTCTGATACCACTTCAACAGGAAGTAATACCCCTTTTACATGCAGAGATCCTTTCTGGTCTATGGGTGTCAGCTTGCTACTAGTTCAGAGACAACCTGACTAGAACAATAAATAAGTAATAATTAATTAATAAAAAATACATATGAAAGAGACATTATTACACAGGTAATAATGTACAATAAACTATAACAAAACATCAGAAAAAGATAACATTTTTGAATAAAAACATTATTACATAGTAATAATGTAATAAACAAATATAATAAATAAATTAATAATAAAATAAGTAATAACTCATTAACCCTTGAGAAAAAAGAAGATATTATTTAATATTCTGAAAGAGCAAGTAAAACAACCTAGGGTACCTCAGCCAAAGTATCCTAGAAAACTTACTCCTTCTAATAATAAAATTAACTTAAAGAATACTCCTACTAAGCGCTAAAAATACTTAATAGGTATAAACATATGTAATATGAGAGTATTATAGTAAGTATAAGTCCTTAAAATAAGGGATAATTACTTAAATAAACTATGTAATTATCCTTTAAACACATTAATAAAATATTAAATAACATTTGACATAAATACCACGCTGTTTTATAGTCTTTGTATTATTATTAACTTCTACAAATACATACTGTATAAGTTAAATGATATCATAATAAATGAAAGACACGAAACAGGGGAGAAAGAAAACATTAGAATACTTCAAACAAGCCTAAAGGAACTTGTACAATTGAAATAAATGACAAGATCCTTTAATCACGGGAAAATAACAAATGCTGACACTTTTCCCAGGATGTTTGCTTGTCAAATAATTTAATGGAGAGCTGTCAAAGCACCCACCATTCAAGTAGGACAAGAACTCTCATTGTCCAGAACTTTATATATGAAATAACCAAATTAAATACAAATATGATTCTGTACTATAATTTGATTATTTATTTTAATTATTTGTTGATCAAATGATCAATACATTTTTTAAATCAAACTAAGAGCTCTTGAAGATCCCTCAGATGATTTATAAATATGATTGACAGGCTGTATTAATTATTGACAGCCTGTACATGTAATAATTTGATAAATTACATCATTTATTTCTACTAAGGATAACTCCTTCCTTGTAGTGTTCCCATAGCCAAAAGAACACTTGAGGGTTTGCCATCAGGGATCCAGAAAGGCATTTAAGAGGCCCTTTCTTCCCCCTGTATTTTGATTCCCCAGATTTAACATATTTACAACCAGCATTCCACCAGTCCAGCATACTAGTGTCCTGCCCAGTAAATCAGTCTTCAAGAATTCAAAGCCTCTTGTCCTAAAACTCAACTCTGTCCAGCCTTCCAGCCCAACTTTGCTTCCAGCTGCTCATTTTACCATAAGAAATTTCCCCACCTCCTTCCCTCAAAGCAAACTACAGTAAGTCTTTTTATATTAGGAGTTGTGGCCCTTTCTTAGCCACTATTTCACTGGGACTAAACACCCCTGCTTGCAGGCCCCAGTTTTAAAGGTTCAGTTCCCCTGACTTTAGCACAAAACCCTTTGGAGGGAACTAAACAGCCCAGCTTGCTGGCCCCTCCATAAAACATATATCTTTTAATATTAATATAAAAGATTAAAATCCCCAAAAATACCTATTTTTATCCCATATTTTTGCCTTGCACCTTGTGTAGCTAGAAGGATAGCAGTCCTTGGCATCACAGAGTGTGACAATGGGTTCATACAGCCTCTTCAATTGGAAGTAAAAAATAAATCCAGGTCAAAGAGCCTCCATAACCCCTTTTACTGGAGAGAATACCTTTGTTTCAAGGAAGTTGTTATATAACCCCTGGATTAGAAGATATCCACTATAGTGAAAGGGGCTATACAATTTCTTCTGGTAAAAGAGGATAACTACTGTTAATGGGAGGGAAACTGTCAGACACTGAGACAATAGTCCCTGTGACCACAAATATTGCAAGCTCTTTAGTCCAATGGTTAAGTACTTGTATTGGAAAAGAACTAGTAATTGATAATCACTTCCAAGTTCAATTCCTATACATTTGATTTATACATATCAATTCATTTATTTATTTCATCAATACTATTTCTGAATTGACAAAATAAGTAAAATCACATATCATCAGCATTTTTTATAATAGGAGAAACAACTATCTCTGCTTGTTTTTCCCCTTTTTAAATAAAGTATTAAAAATAAAAATATCTCCTTACAAGGAGACTATACTCTCAAATCACGCCAAAGAATACAAACTCCTTGAGTTATACCTTGGAGTAATTATTTCTTGTAATGTTTAAAGGGAAGTTCTTTCATACTGAAAAATAATTTCCCCCAGATTATTACCATAAAAACCCATGCAATGTACTACCTTTAACTGGGTGGTATTCTTATTACAATCCTAAAACCCTTTCTTTCATTTTCTCTTTATACAAAGATTTCTTAATTATTCCTAGTGTTTGAGAATTTCTTTAACTCAAGTTACAATATAATTTTCCCCTCCTATAACAGGTGGAAGTGTCAAAGACAAAGTGCTCTCTGAGCCACTTCCCTTTATTACATAAAGGAGCTAGCCCCTCTGCCTATAAGCACTGAAGGGGCTTATTTCCACTGGCTCTTGGGACTATAGTGAGACTATACACAGTTGAGGTCTAAAACCAACTTAATTCCATTCAACTCCAAGTCACATAAGATACCAGAGCTAACAAATAACTGCTGGGTAAAGAGCATGAAACCTTCAAATAGAAGGAATCAATTTGTTTTTCTTCTTTGACTGGTGTGGTAAGCCTAATTCAAACCTTTCAACTCTTATATTGGACCCATAAATTGAACAGATTCAAGACAATTAACACATGTATTCCTATATGTATGGGTATGGGTATACCCCATACCTATACTACCTATACACATAGGGGTGTATTTAAGTGAACCTGGATCCAGGTTCAATTACATATAACCCAGCCTCTTTACCCAGAGGGAACCCGTCCAGTTAAAAAGGCTGTTTGATTGGAGGGGTTCCCTCAAGTTGAAAAGGCCATATAGTCTTTCAACCAAATACTTGCAGTTGAAAAGAACATATAGCCTTAAAAAGGCTATATGGCCTTTTCAACACAGATGTCCTCCAGTCAAAAAAAGGCAATATAGCCTTTTTTACTGGAGGAATTCCCTCTGGTCAAAAAGGCTTCTTGACCAGAGGAAATCCCTCCAGTAAAAATGATATATGGCCTATCTGATTAGAAGGGTTTCCTCCAGTCAGACAGGCTATATGGCCTCTTTGACTGGAGGTATTTCCTCCATTCAAAAAACCCATATTGGGCCAAAGGGATTTCCTCCAATATACAAGTCTATATGGTATGGACATAGTCCACACTGTATACTCATAGAAAGGGTGTGCAGCCCACATGCCCTTTCTATGGGTGTACAGTTTGGGCTATGCCCATGAAAAGGCTGTGCAGCCTGAACACCCATCTTTTAACAGATTTTGCACACTGTTGGAGGGGTTTATGACCTACACTCCTCTTCCTTGGTGTGCTGAAGCCCAAACAAGGGCATGCGGGCTGCACACCCTTTTTTTGAAGGGCATGCATTTTTCAACAACCCAGTATTATGGCTGATTGAATGCTCAGTAGTAAATTTTTTAAAAAAAAGTATTAATCAATTGAGGAAAATAGAAAGAGATGGAAAATTACAAAATTATATATAATAAAGAATGCTACTACAATTGAATTTGAAGTGAGCAGACAAGAGGAAGTGAGTCAAAGACTAATGATTGAGTATGTACTTAGTACTTGAGTTATAGAATTAATCAAAGATACTTGTGTAAAATGAGAGAAAAATGGTCATAGTTGAATGAAATGCTTCAAGTCTGAGGGTAGAGGTTTTGAGGTGAAAAGGTCAAGTGTGAGTCTGAAGCACCAAGCTGAAAGCCAAGGGTCATTCAAGCTAACACAGAAGAGGGTTCATGGATAGCATCAAAGATAATTTTTTGAGTCACCAGAAATAGTAGTCCCAAGATCTGAGAGCTTATCATGGTAATTTTCAAAGTTGATAGTCAAGTGTCCACTTGCTTGAGTGTCCCACAAAAGGTAATTGAAATGTTTGAAACTGAAGATTCATTTGAATTTCTAGGGAAAATTAATTAGCTTTTACGCGTCTGGCTGAGCCTGAAGTGCAGCATGACAGAATATTTCAACTGATTTTCTTTGTTCCCAATTTACCACAAAATAACCTTTTCAGACTACTCTACAAACTCAATATACACATTAATGCCTTGTTTCCCTTAAATCATTTTCATGCCACATAGTAAGGGCCTTTTTTATTATTTCAGATCCAATTAAAGATTTCTTGCACTTGTTTTCTGACTCTGTGTTTTGCCTCAAAGCCACTTTTTTTCTATTAGTGTTTGAGGAAAGGGTATTCTCTTTCTATTATGTGTGTGGAAATCAGTGGAGCTAGCTGTGGATATCCTAGTTTTTTTACACAAAAGTATCTATCCAACTCTCAGCAAAAGCTAAACTCACATGGGGTTTGAGGGATTTATACCTAGTTGTAGAGGCTTATGCTGGTCTGCTTTCTACCAAAAAGCCAGACACTTAAACTATTACACAGAAGAGTGGAGCAGAAATTGTACAGCTTTAATTTGGACAGCAAAATCCTTTCCACACTGTCTAGGAGTGTGGTCAACAGCAGCAAGTTCCTGCTCAACTGTGGTATCTACCTTCTCTCTTCTCTCTTCTCTCTCTCCCCCTCATCCTCAGCTCATCTGATCTCTGCTTCCTCATGTTCTCATCACCTTTGAGAGCTCTCTCTCTCTCTCATCTAATTCTAATATCCACCAAAAAATGAATAAACATTGCCAAGCTTTCAAACTTGTCACAAAACACATCTTTGGCCTCCATTGTCCCTCTCTCCCCCTTTCTTTCCTTTTTGTTGTTGTTTTTGTCCATTCATTATTACATTTCACTTTTCTTTCTCTCTCTCTTTAACCGCATTCAAAAAAAAACATTGACCATTCCTCTCTCTCTCTCCCACCCAAATAAGTTTTACGCAGGATATTCGACTGGTTTTGCTCAAAGCAATGTTCCAACTCTCATTTCCTAGTTTTTGAATCATTTGAACCAAAACAACAGTACAGGCCAGGCAAGATGCTGGCCTGTTAGGGAAACATTTCTTAGTACAAGTGCAATCAAAAACTGCCAAATCACCAGAAACACCAATTCTTTCATGCTAAGATTTGGATTTTGGTGATAAGCCCCTCTTCAAAGGCTGGCTTCATGAGGTGGCCCTGGCAGGTACGAGAGGCTTGTGTATAGCTGGTGGCAAATCTAGCTTTTGCGATCAATTCTCTGAGAATAAAAACCTGAAGCTATGGTGGTTGACTGTGCTTGCCCCTACTCCATTCGAGAGGTTTAGTCAGGCTAGGTTAACGTGGGTGATCAAATGCCGCTTGCTTGACCTAGGCCAGAATCTGGGTTAGATGAAGCAGAATTGATAACTGGTTTCCTCATTCATTAATTCCTTGAACTACGACAAGGAGGATTGGGCTCCATATTTGAGCCTGGACCTTCCGACATGGAGGGCCAGTCGTCTAAGGTTGCGGACAGATCCCGGAAGTTTTGTATAGCTGTGCTAGCGGGTATGGTGGGGCGCTGTCGCCGTTAACAAAGGTTTTGTCAAAAACTATGTACAAAAGGTCAAATGGTTAATGAACGCCCATGAGCGCGAATAAGAATTGATAAGTCGTCCGGAGCTTCGTTTGAAACAACAAGTTCTTGTTGATCGTCACTCGATCAACAAGAACTTGATGAGGGACCAAACAAAATGATGACTCGTGTGAAGATGGGGGGCACTGCTTTCATGGATGAGTGTTTTCATAGGTCGTATGCTTGCAGTTACATTCCGGCTTTCACTGCCAATGTGTTGATGGATGGCATGTGTATCGTTAATGCTCTCCTTCGATATGAGCCTTGTAAGATTCTTCGCTCAGAAGGTTCTCCAGTTCTTGAGGAGAGGAGAGTTGAATTTTCGCCAACCAGCCTGGATAGAAACACGTGGTTTGAACATAGAATTCAGAAGACGAAATTCCCCATGGTGGTCGGTGAGCGATCCATCATACAATTAGCTTACCTTCATCTTCTGGGCTTTTGTTCAGCAGACCAGCCTGGTCAGAAAGCTTCGTGTTAACTTCGGTGACAGTGCCCGAAACCGGAGCAAAGATGTCTGAGGCAGCTTTAACACTCTCCACTGCCCCGATAAGTTCTGCAAATGATTTGCGTCAAGATGTTTCCCAGAAGAGAAAGTTGTATGCAATGATTAGCAGGATCGACAAATTGTCACGGACTCCCTGTAGCGCTGAGAGTGGATTCTTAGTCGACTGACCGCCAGTTGAGACTGCAGCCGAGACTTCGGGGAGTTCGACAAAGACTACGTCCCCGAGACTGTTCTGAGCATAATCTGTGATGCCAATCGTTCCAATGTTGGTCTTAGGATCGAGCGAGACCCACTCATGCTCCTTGGTATAACGCTTGGCTGATCAACCGAAAGGGAGACCGAGGACCATGAGGCCAAGTTGGATTTTCTTTTTTTTTCACTGGAACGGAGATTTGCAAGAAATGAAGTCCTGAAGATGCTTACTTGACGCGAACCGCTTAGATCCGGCGAACGAAACTTGAGGCAGATGATTAATGGAAGAAGTAGGGCCGCTGAACCGACAGGTGCGGAAGATTGGACGCAGGAGGCTGGCAGCCATAGTCGGGGCGTGTTAATGTGGGAGCGGTGAATGCAAAAATAACAGAAGACTTCTGCTGCTCGAGAGAGGGGAGTCGAGGATGATTAGGCTTGACCTAACTTGAGCGGAATGTAAATCGGGCGGAAGGGTGCGCGCTGCGGGAGAGACCATCGTTGCGGAGAGATGTCACAAGCGAGCCGAAATGTTTCTCAAGAGTCCGTGTGAACGTCCGTGTAGGCAGCCGCTTTGCTCGGGATTCAGTTTGAACATGGAATCATGGGTGCACGCTCAATACAAGCCAAGTCGACTAGAGTACGCCTGCTCCATTTAGTTTTTTGGTCTTCAAGTTGACTTGAAAATGGGTTAGGGTCTTGAGGGTGAATTCAAGACCATTTTAAAGTTTGGCTCAAAGAGCCCTTGACTCAGAACCATCAAGTGGTTCTCAGGTTAACTGGAACTCCTACCTAAGGACAAATTACAAATTCCTTGGCATTAGATTGGAGACCAGCCAACCCCATGTTGAATCATCACATCTCTTGCTCATGCAGATAGATGTTGGTTGGGCAGGATAAATTTGAAAATCCTCTATTGGGATGATTTAGCAGGATTGGTATAAAAAAACTGCATTGAGGCCAGCCTTTTACTCCAATCCCCACCTTTTACACCAGCCAATCCCCATGCCTAGCCACACAACCCAGCTTGAAATATTTTACAAACTATTGTGAAACTTACTCAAGATCTGTGTGCCAGAGAAGTGACACACTTTTGGATGCCAAGGACTGATATCCTTCTAGCTACACAATGTGCAAGGTAAAATATATGGGATAATATATATGTTGTTATGGTTTTTAATCTTTTATATTAATCTTTTTAAGATTAAATCTTTTAAGGAGGGAGCAGCAAGCAGGGGTGTTTAGTTCCCTCCAAAGGTGTTTGTGCTAAAAGAAGGGGAACTTAGTAAACTTAAACACTGGGGCCTGCAAGCAGGGGTGTTTAGTCCCAGTGGATATAGTGGCTCAGAAAGTACCCTAGAAAACTAACTCCTTGTAATAATGAAATTAACTTGTATTCAATTAAGGATTTATTGCTTTGAAACTAAAACCAGGACTATTTAAGGAGAACAATATGTTAACAATAAAAATGTAAAGAAGAGATTTAAAATAGAGAAGAGAAAATGGATTCATACCCGGATCTAAGACTATGGTTGATAATGAGTCTTAGTAGGATTTTTGATGATTAAAGAGAGCGGAAAAGATAGGAATCTGAAAAGGTGAAAGAAAGAAAATAGTTAAAGGACCAAAGGGAGATCAGTGATTTTGACAACAAACAGAAACAAAAACAATGAGAATATAAATGAGTTGAGCAAACATGGAGATTCGATTATTAGACTTGATGTGGGAGGATTGATTGTAGGAAGTGGGAAGGTCAATCTGAGAAAGGGAATGGTTAAGAAAGAGGTTAGGATGATGTTGAGTTGTGGGATGAAAGATGATGGTATTGTCAGTTAATTCACAAGTGAAATGTTCCAACAGTATAAGTCAAAGGTCAATTATTATCAATCAGTTGAGAATTTGAGGCAGTTGACAAAAATCAATAATTATCAATAAGTTGAGGATCTTAAGGAGTTGACACATTTATTTTTTTTGATGGAACGGTGTGGGAATAAGTTTTTCAAGGGGAAATCTTCTTAAGGCAGCAGATGTGTTGGGGGTTAGAGAGAGCACGTTCTTTGAGTAGTTTTTGGTTCACACCAAGAGCACACGTTGATGCTGAGAAAACTCAACAACTTGAAAAATACTGCTACTAAGCACTAAAAATACTTACCAGGTATAAACACATGTAATATAAGATTATTCCAGTAAGAATACAGGATGTAATTATTCCTTAAAAATATAAATAAAATAGCAAATAGCATTTGACATAAATATCACACTGTTTATAGTCTGTTAATTATTGTTAACTGGTAAAAATACATACTGCACAAGTTAAACAATATAATAATACCTGGAAACCAAGAAATAAAGGAGGAAAATAACATTAGATACCTTCAATAAACTCGAGGAAACCTTGTCCAAGTAACAAAAACTGACAAGCTCATTAAATCACGGGAAAACAATAAATGCTGACATCTTTTCCCAGGATATCTCCTTGTCAAATGATTGAAAGGAGAGCTGGAGAAGCGCCCATCATGCAATTAAATCAAGAATTCACATGGTACTGAAATTTACATATGAAATAACCCAATTAAACAAGACATTTGTACTGTAACTTGATTATTTGCTTTAGAAATGTATTGAGCACATGATAAACACATGTTATACATTCAAACAAGAGCTCTTGAAGCGCCCTCAGATGATTTCATTAGATGATTGACAGGCTGTACTATTTATCAACAGCCTGTACATATATTAATTTGATAAATTACATCATTCATGTCTACTAAGGATAACTCCTTCCTATTGTTATTCCCATAGCCAGAAGTACACTTTTTGTTTCTCCATCAGGGCTCCAGAAATACATTTAAGATTCCCTTTCTTCCCCCTGTATTTTGATTCCCCAGCTTTATCATATTTACAACCAGCATTCCACCAGTCCAGCATGCTAGTGTCCTGCCCAGTAAAAAGTCCTCAAGACTCAAAGCCTCTTTTTCTCTACCACAACTCTGTTCAGCCTTCAAGACCAACTTTTCAACCACTTCCAGCTGCCCAGTTTACCATAAGAAAGCTCACCCACCTCCTTTCCTCAAAGCCTACAGTAAGTTTTTTATATTAGGAGTTGTGGCCCTTTCTTAGCCATTATATCCACCGGGACTAAAGACCCCTGCTTGCAGGCCCCAGTTTTAAAGGTTCTTAAGTTTACCTGATTTTAGCACAAACAAATTTGCAGGGAACTAAACACCCCTGCTTGCAGGCCCCTCCATGAAAGATTGAATCTTTTAAATATTGATATAAAAGATTTAAAACATTATTTTTTTATCCTATATTTTTTCCTTGCACCTGGTGTATCTAGAAGGATATTAGTCCTTGGCATCACAGAGATTGACACTTCTTCAACTGATTGAGTCAAATCCAATCTTTCAAAACTCCTCTCAGAATCCTCAACAAGACCCATCAGTCCAAATTGCTATTGCCATGTGCCATCTTGGATCAAATGGAAATGGTGCTGCTGTTTTCAGACTCAAGAATCTCTTCCAAGTTGGCTATGAAAAAATAAACCTATACACCTGTTGTGTGATCAATATTCTTTATCAAATGTGCTCACACTTGGTACCATGGCCCACTCAGAAGAATGGATGGAATCATCTCAGGTCATGCAAGAGGAAGGCTTCCCTGGATGTGTTGGATTTTTCAATTGAAGAACCATTCCAATGATTCAAAAGCCACCAGTGGATGGTAACCATAACTGGGATTGAAAAAAACATTCGGATCAATTGCATTGGTTCCACTGTTTTACAGATTATTAGCTGATGTGTTGTTTGGTTTCCAAATAGATACTCAATATTGGTCACTGTTGTTTGTGACATCAACAAGAGGTTCATATCCTACCTTTCAGGCTACCCAGGATCCTGTCACAATTGTTATGTCTTCTCCAATATGAAGCTTGCTCAAAATCCAGAGCACTTCTTTGATCAAAACCAATCCCTCCCTTCCAACTCTGCTTATGCAAGTGATCAACATACCATTCCAGCCTAAAAGGTTTCTGATTTGCTTGTATCACAGAATGTGGATTTCAATTACAATCTAGCCCAATCACAAGTAAGAATTGAACATACCATTGGCATTCTAAAGGGTTGATTTGCCAGTTTGTGAGAGATTCGATCACAAATCAAGAACACTCAAGAGATGAAGGCAACTGTCAAGTGGATCATCACCTGCATTGTTCTGCATAATCTTCTAGCAGACCTCAAGGATCAGTGGCATGAACTTAATGATTAGGAGGAACCAGAAGCAGCCCCACCCTTGTTGGAAAACAATGAAACCAGTAATGATGGAAGTCAGCCTCCCTGATGCCAAGGATAAGTCCTTCTAGCTACAGGTGGTGCAAGGATATATGGAAAGAGTGTATAAACTCTGGGTAAGGTACAATGTTACAATTCCCAAAAGATATGGGGGAATTGTGACGTAAAAATTGAGAGAAAAATAGGTTAATAATTATATTAAATAAATTTAATATAATTAAAAACCAGAGGGGCCTGATAAATCAGGGGTGGTTTAGATCCCTCTAAGGTATCTTACAAATAAATGCAGAGGATTTAGGTACCTGGAACACTGGGGCCTGTTGGAACAGGGGTGGTTTAATCCCAGGAATGGAAATGGGGGGATATCTTCAAGAAAAAGGGTTATTACTTACTAGTAATAAACCTTGAGGGATCTTGGGGATATTCTGGGTGGAACTGGACAGTTTGAAGCGCTTGGATGGATGGATGGTAGAGCTGGATGGGCACTGCGAAGTTGTTGGGGAAGACAGGGCTAAAGAATAACTGGGATCTTTGGACCACATTTTGGCCATTTTTGCTTTCTTGGTGACGCTTCAGCAGCCCCTGCTTTGAATACACGTCACTAATTGATTTTATTAATGTATTTTTTATATTTATATTGTCTTACAGTCTGTAGTACATCAGTACTGGTTGTTATAGATGTAATATTAGTGGCTTAGTTGTATTTTATAATAAGCCACAGTATTGTTTGTACTGTTTGTTCAGTCAGTATATTTTAATTATATGTATAAATAATAATATAATCTAGTATAATTAATTATTTAATCCCCAGTAACCTTTATTACATATGTAACATATGTAATGAGGTCACTGGGGCGTGTTTTTACTGATTTGGGTGTACCTGAGTGACTGTGGAGTCCGCGTGCCAAGCTGAGAGTCTGTAAGGGGCTTAATGCTTGCGCGGGGGCCTGTATCCCAACTTTGGCGCGGGCTTTCAGACACGCGGGTTGAACTTCAAGTTCTGCGGACTGCGGTACGCGGGGTTTGAGTAAAACACGGTGTATTTACACTATCTCTCCTAATTTACACAACACCTCATTTCCGTGACTGGAAATGGGGTTTAAGCATATGTATATATATATATAAGCATTGATTACGGCAAGTACTTTTTATTTTAAAAGGTGCTTGCTAATTCTTCTTTGCTAATTTACATAGTGAAGGAGTGGGAATTAGGGGTACCTGTGAGTGAGGTACCCTAGGTTAAATTTAGTGTAGATTCAGAATATCAAACAATATTCTAAATATTATTTGATATTCTATATTTTTTATAATAATTTTGTGGGAAACTTGTGACAGGTTGCTCTGTAATAGTAGCAAGCTGACATTCCCTACCACCAAGATAAGTCTCCCGGAAAAAGGTAAGTTTCTAACTAAAGATAAGGTTATTTTTAAGGAAAAAAATTTTCAAGAGGACCTCTTGGATGCCCTGTAATTTCTCAGATGAATTGCTCCATCTGGGATATTATTTTCAGGTAACCACTCATCTTTGTCTGCTGATTGGTTCTTATATCTGACAAGATAAAGTCTTGTATCTTTTCCCTGTATCCTCTCTTTTTTATCTTTCAGGATTTTATGTACTTTCAATTGTCCAGAAGGTGGGACCTCCATCAGGGGAACTGGTTGTTGAGTGACTGGTTCATCTTCAGTTCTAGATTGGTACTGTTTTACCAGACTGACTGGGAATACTGGGTGTTTTCTTGATAGTTCCTCTGTCAGTATGACTTCCACGGCATTTTTTCCATGAAGTTGTTTAATGGTAAAGGGACCTATAAAAGGGGGCTTTAGCTTCCTGCTACCTCCCAGGTTGTTGAAGTTAATAGTGGACAAAGGGACCTTATCTCCTATTTTAAACTCAGGTTCTTTGTGGCTTTTATCCCATCTCCCTTTGTTGTATTCTACTGCTTCCTCCACACATTTCTTAGCATGTTGTTGGGTCAGATCTAACATTTTCTTGAAATCTAGTGCTGTTGGATGCAGGTGGGGTAATTTATCATTCAAAGTATCTTTGGGCATGCATGGTATCCATCCTCTTTCCAAGACATATGGAGCTTCTTTGGTGGAGGAATGTTTACTACTATTATAGGAAATTTCCAATGCTGGTAGTAGACTAACCCAATCATGAGTGTATCCATCATGATTCTTAAATTCAAATCCAAAGGAGCAGAATCTACGTAACATGTCTTCTAGAGTTTGTATCATTCTTTCTGCTAACCCATCCGTCTGAGGGTGATAAGCTGTGGAGAAAGCTAGTTTAGTACCAAGCATGTCATGTAGGTTCCTCCAAAATTCTGATGTAAATTTGGGGTCTCTATCACTAATTATAATTTTGGGTATACCTACATCCGCCATGATCCTGTTCCAAAATAACAGGGCAACCTCCATGGCAGTATCATCTTTATGGTTAGGTATGAACCTGGCTCTCTTGGAGAATCTGTCTACAACTACTAGTACTGAGTTGTATGAGAAGGATCCTCCTGGGGGTAAGCCTGTTACAAAGTCCATGTTTATGATTTCCCACTCGTCAGTTGGTTCAGATATTTTCTGCAGTAGACCAAATCTTTTTCCAGTTTGCTTATTGCCTTTCTGACACGCATCAAAAGATTTGATATAGTTGTGTACTTGTTCTTTCCAATTGATCCACCATGCTGTATATTTAATTCTCTCCACTGTTCTTTCCTCAGAAAAGTGTCCAGAATTAACATTATCATGGCATTCTTTCAGAATGTTATCAATTTGGGAAGGGTCACTTAGCACTAGTACACTTGAATGCCTATTCCTGAAATATAGAAGGCCGTCTAGGAGACTGAACTTTCCAAGTTTATAATGTTTGGCTAATTCTTCTGGTAGACTGGCTATTAGTTCTGTTGAGCTGTTGTCATTTCTAAGTATGTCTACTAGTTTTAACAGCTCAGGGTTCTTGTCATAGCTATTCTGGACTAATTCATAAAATGCATCATCTAAGTCACACACATGAATTCCTAGGATGGGAAATATGTCCTCATCTTCTGGGTCATAAGCAGGATTATCTGGGTTATTAGGCAAGGCCCATCTACTTAGTCCATCTGCATTTTTGTGCTTGGCTCCTGACTTATGAATAATAGTCATATGTCCTCTATACTGTTGAATTGCAATTTGCCACCTAAGCATATGTCTATTAGGGGTCTTCATATTCATCAAGGTTCTTACAGCTGTGCATTCAGTTACCACTAGGAAGTTAGATCCTTCAATATAGTAATGCAACTTTTCCAGAGCCCATACAAGTGCTAAACATTCCATTTGGCTTGCTCCATATTTCTTCTCAGTACTCTTGATTTGTCTTGAGATGAATAGAATGGGTTTCTCTGCAGGTTTATCTTCTATTACAAATTCCTGGTGGAGGGCTGCTCCTAAACCATCTAAGCATGCATCAATATACAATATAAATGGTTTAGTATAGTCAGGTTGAGCCAGTACTGGTGCAGTGGTAAGGAGTCTTTTTAATTCTTCATAATTTTGTACTCTATCATAGGTCATTTCAAATATTGTATCATGATTACAGAGTGCATAAAGGCTTTTACTTACATTTGCAAAGTTGGGGACATGTTGGCGGTAATAACTACAGAAACCTAGAAAGGACATAATTTCTGTTCTATTCTGAGGCATGGATTTCATTAAGACTGCTGCTACTTTATTTTGGTCTATAGCTAGGGAGAGACCTGAGACTACTCTTCCTAGTGCTTTAAGTTCTCTGTATCCAAAGTTACACTTTTTGATGGACATTTTTAATCCTGCTTTTATGGCAGTTTGGAGTACTATATTGATCTTTTCTAGGTGAGTTTCCCAGTCATCAGAGTAAATGATAATGTCATCTATGTATACCATCATCCAGTTTTGTCTAATGAATGAGCCAAAAATGGAGTCCATCATTCTTTGAAAGTGTGATGGTGCATTTTTTATGCCAAAAGGCATTCTGAGGTATTCAAAAATCCCTAGGTGACATATAATCCTCAGGAATTTCCTACTCTCAGGCGCTATGGGGATCTGGTGGAATCCTTTCAGTACATCCATAGTAGTGATATACTTGGCTTTAGACAAGTTGTGTAATGAGTGGTCTATCCTGGGGATAGGATAATAGTCAGGTCTGGTGTAGTTATTCAGAGCACGGAAATCTCCCACCATTCTTGACTTTTCATTATGCCAGGCAATTATTACAGGTGTGGTAACTTCTACCTGTTCATTATGTCCAACTTTTCTCAGGACTTTGAGTTCTTGTAGCTCTTTGATGTGTGTTTCTAGAGCTTCTCTTGATTTGGGGCTGGAGGGGTAGGGTGGTCTCCTCAACTGTGGGGGATAAGGTTTGTCAATATTAAGTTCCAATTTCATGTCATGGCCCTTGATGTTTCCAATTGGTTCTTCTGTAGTGCAGAAAGCTTCTTTATGTTCAAAACAAGTTTTCAACACATCCATCTTCTGTTTCTCATTTAATATGTCACTGACAGCAGCTTGTGATAAGTATTCTTTCTGGAAAGATAGTAGATCTTCTTGGATTTCAACATTGTTAATGGCCTCTGGTATCTTGATGTTAATGTTGCAGATTTGGAATTTTCTTTTCCAATCACCACCAATAGTGTAGAATCTATCTTTACTCTGGAAAATATCTATACCATACATGCAGAAAGCATCATTACCTAGGATCAGGTAATCACAGACTGCATCTTGTAACACTACAAATTCAACAGATAACCTAAGAGATCCTTTAGAGTGAGGAAATATTAGAGGAATGGATACTACTCCAATAGGTTTCATGGCTGAGTTGCAACTACTGAACTTGGCTTTTGGCATGGGCATTAAGTTATCTCTCCATCTGGGGTAACATTCATCTAGAAAGGTACTACTGGCACAAGAACAGAAAGCTCCCACGTCAAGGAGGACTCTTATTTCTTTGTTGTCAAACAAGACAGTAGTATAACTAGTTTTCCCCATGGTGTAACTCATACCAGCTTCAGGTTTATTGGTGAGTAACTTTGCGTCAGATATATGGCCAACCTTCATGGAGGGATCCCATTTTTGTGGTAAATTAGAGTCACCATGTATAGCATTAATGGATAATTCATCCCCAATGTCAGCTTGGATGACTGAGATTCTCATCAAGTCTTCTTCAGCTGGTTCATTCATGACTATTTCAAACTGGGAATGGGTATCTTCTTCAGTTTCTGATGGGGTGTTCATTACTACCATATTTACTCTTTTACTTATATTGGTACATTCATTTTTCCAATGACCCTTTTCTCCACACTTGAAACATTCAGGAGTAGCAGTTTTCTTGGGTATTTCAGTTGTGGGGTTGACCTTGGTGGATTCTTTTTGGAACTCTTTTCTCTCAGGGATGTTATTCCTGGTGTACTTCTTGTTCCATCCATTAAGGACTACCATTTCATTTAATACACTGCTGAATTCTGTCAGGTCTACATCTAGTGAGGGGAATCTACATCTCATTATACTCTCAAGATTTCCTTTAAATTGACTCAGTAATCTGTTGTTGGCTTCTTCATCTGAGACTCTGTCATACACACATTCAATCCTTCTTCTTTGTTTCAAACACCATTCAGAAGCTGTTTCTGTGGTTGGATCAAAGTAATCTTTTTCAAAGGCTTGGCGCTTTTCATTTTTCCAAATTCTGGTGCCAAACTGGGCTTTGATTAATTCTTTCCACACTGACCAAGATTGGTGTCCTACAGCTTTACTTTTGGTAATAAACCAAGTAGAAGCCATTCCTTCAAAGAGTACAGTAAGTCTTGAAGTTATGACTTCATCATCAGCTTGGTAAGTCCTTACTATGTGATCAATGTATTCTATGAAACTCATGTGGTCATATTCTCCTTTACCATCAAACTTGGGCCAATCTTTTAAGGGGGGCATAAGTTTGTGTATAGCAGTCATATCAGAGTTTCTGTAAGGTGTGGACATTCTGGTATCTTTGGTCATAGGTCTATTCTGCATAAAAGGATTGTTATACCTAGGTTGGGCACTATTGGTATTGAGGGCGCTATGTTTTTCTTGAGGGACAATGTTGGGACTCAAGTATTGGAGATTCTTATAAGGGTTATTCTGTTTCTCCTCTTTGTTGTTATAATAATTAGAATTAATATTGATGTGAGGAGCTTCATCTCTGTCAAGATACGTGGTGGGTTTAATGTCAGGTACCTTGTCACCATACTTATTCCAATTGTTTGTTGCTTGGTTAACCATCTCTTCTTCACTGTATGAGCTGCTGGGTCTATGAGGCTCATGGTATTGTGGATTTATTTTCTCCTCTTTCAAGGATTCTATACCTGAGATGATAGTTGTTAATTTTGAAATTACATTATCTTTTAATTTCAAGGATTCAATTTCAGATGTAAGGACAGATAATTTGTTGTTCACTTGTTCCTCTAGTTTCTCAAATTTTGTATTAAAATTGTTATTAAGATTTATAATTAAATCCTCTAGTTTGTTGTTATTTGTTTCATCCTTTTTGAGGGAATTAATAACATATTCTGCCATTGTTACTTGGGAAGTTTGCATTTCTTCAAGAACATCTAAAGTATCATTTGTATTTTTGTTAATTTCTTTTGTTATATCTTTAAGATGCTCACTATTTTTGTTAATTACCAACAAGGTCTCACTGTGGTGTACTGGCAACTCAAGGGGCAGTGGTTTGTCCACTGTTTGTAAAATTCTCATAGTGCGCGCTGTAATGTTATCTTTCAATTCCTCTAAGCTATTTTCTATTTTGTTAACAACAATTTTTAAATTAGCTTCATTATTAATATCTAGTGTAGCTATATTATTATTAAGGGCTTCTATGGAGTCAAATAGGGAATGTAAAACAGTGGGGCTTAATCTATGTTCTTGTATAGATTTGCCGCTATGTGAAGTAGATCCGTGGTCCTCTTCCAGCGGGCTGGATCGTCGAAGTTGATTGAGGAGGAGCTGCGGGTCTTCCTTTCCTCTTTCTTCTTGAATTTGAGACCGGATAACTTCTTGGGGGGAGCTGGGAAGTGTAACTTCTTTTCCTCCCAAGGATTCCAACCTTTCACATACGCCTCTATTTCCTCGTTGGGAATGAGTTTCTGAAGAGCCTTCTGACTCTCTTGAGCGGTGGTCAAAAGCGCTCTCAGCTCGACGGTAGCCCCTTGTCGCAAGGATACTTGGCACTGTTTCCAGATGGAAACGTGCTCTTTCACCCGGAGTCTGATTTGTTCGTCCTTGGAGAGGACTTGGATCTCCGGGGTGGAAGGGCGTATTGGGGTAACTGCCAATGAGGGTTGTGGCCTCTCGTCGACGTCCATAGGCGTCTCCGCCTCTTGGCTCGGAAGGGGCGCTTCCTTGGAGGGGACTGGGTTGTCCATGGGAGCTGGTGCGACCTCCGGCGTTGCTGGGTTCAAGTCCTTGCGCGCTATGTTCGCCATTTGTAGGTTTTTGACGCGCTGGTGCAGCTCTTTTGCCGCCACGAGGTCTTGTTGGACTTGGGAGGAGACCTCGTAGTTGGGGGTTGTTGGATCTGGTAGGTTTTACCATCATGTAAGCTTTGTGTGTATTCAACGTTATAATAAGGGCTGCTTACGGTTAGGAGTGATAGTAGTTCCTTCTTCGGTGGACACAGTAGATTGCTCTCTGTTGTTGGACTCGAAGGAAGCCACTGAGGGAATCAAAGGTTAATGAAGAATGCTTAAGCGAAGAAAAGTAAAGGGGCTTACTTTTAGCTTGGTATTTTTCTCTGGCTAATCTTTCCTTTTTAGCTTTGAGGTCTCGAAGGTACTTGTGCAAAGTAATTTCAGCTTCAAGGTCTCTTTCTTCGCGTAGGTGAGAATGGTAGGCGGCTAAGATTATTTTTTCTTCTTGAGTAAGAAGTTCCCAGTCTGTTGGCACGTAGTTTTTTATTTCTTCTTCTCGTCGTAATTTAAGGTAGCGCAAGTAATATTGTACTAAAGCGGCGTTTTCCTGTAAATTCACTGTATAAGATAAAATAATAAAGAAAAACAGTATGTAAGTGACTGTAAATTTTAATGAGAACCAAATGGGCTTTTTATTAGTAATTTAAAAGTAATTTTAGTATGTAAAAAAATATTGCTCACGGTTTTTTTTTTTTTTTTTAATTTTTGTGTAAAAAAATAGAGAAGCAGGTTTTTTTTATTAGTTTTGAATTTTTATAATAGGATAAAGATTTTTTTTAAGAAGGTTTTGGGTTTTTTGTAGTTTTATATATATATATATATATTTTTAAAAAAAAATAAAAAATTACGGGTTTTTTTTATTTCAAAAATAAATTTGAAAGTTTCCCGGCCAGACCCCCAATTGTCAGCCTCCCTGATGCCAAGGATAAGTCCTTCTAGCTACAGGTGGTGCAAGGATATATGGAAAGAGTGTATAAACTCTGGGTAAGGTACAATGGTACAATTCCCAAAAGATATGGGGGAATTGTGACGTAAAATTGAGAGAAAAATAGGTTAATAATTATATTAAATAAATTTAATATAATTAAAAACCAGAGGGGCCTGATAAATCAGGGGTGGTTTAGATCCCTCTAAGGTATCTTACAAATAAATGCAGAGGATTTAGGTACCTGGAACACTGGGGCCTGTTGGAACAGGGGTGGTTTAATCCCAGGAATGGAAATGGGGGAATATCTTCAAGAAAAAGGGTTATTACTTACTAGTAATAAACCTTGAGGGATCTTGGGGATATTCTGGGTGGAACTGGACAGTTTGAAGCGCTTGGATGGATGGATGGTAGAGCTGGATGGGCACTGCGAAGTTGTTGGGGAAGACAGGGCTAAAGAATAACTACTAAGAAGCTTACCAGACTGTGTTATAAAGATGTGTATCTAATAATAAGTGGGTAAGGTTGTTAGTGGGTATTGGGAAGCATGAGGAGCCTTCTTTGGGCGGTTGAAGAGCTCCTTAAATAGTCTAGAGTTCCCCCTGGGGACCCTGTAGGTATTATTGGCCAACTTGTGGGATCTTTGGACCACATTTTGGCCATTTTTGCTTTCTTGGTGACGCTTCAGCAGCCCCTGCTTTGAATACACGTCACTAATTGATTTTATTAATGTATTTTTTATATTTATATTGTCTTACAGTCTGTAGTACATCAGTACTGGTTGTTATAGATTTAATGTTAGTGGCTTATTTGTATTTTATAATAAGCCACAGTATTGTTTGTACTGTTTGTTCAGTCAGTATATTTTAATTATATGTATAAATAATAATATAATCTAGTATAATTAATTATTTAATCCCCAGTAACCTTTATTACATATGTAACATATGTAATGAGGTCACTGGGGCGTGTTTTTACTGATTTGGGTGTACCTGAGTGACTGTGGAGTCCGCGTGCCAAGCTGAGAGTCTGTAAGGGGCTTAATGCTTGCGCGGGGGCTTGTATCCCAACTTTGGCGCGGGCTTTCAGACACGCGGGTTGAACTTCAAGTTCTGCGGACTGCGGTACGCGGGGTTTGAGTAAAACACGGTGTATTTACACTATCTCTCCTAATTTACACAACACCTCATTTCCGTGACTGGAAATGGGGTTTAAGCATATGTATATATATATATAAGCATTTGATTACGGCAAGTACTTTTTATTTAAAAGGTGCTTGCTAATTCTTCTTTGCTAATTTACATAGTGAAGGAGTGGGAATTAGGGGTACCTGTGAGTGAGGTACCCTAGGTTAAATTTAGTGTAGATTCAGAATATCAAATAATATTCTAAATATTATTTGATATTCTATATTTTTTATAATAATTTTGTGGGAAACTTGTGACAGGTTGCTCTGTAATAGTAGCAAGCTGACAATGGATCATGTGGACTGTTACACCCCATAATGCTTGCACACTTCAACTAAGGTGAATAATACAAAATTGACCTTCAGAATAATAAATTTCTGGATCTTGCTTTTGATTTTGGTTCCTTGCAGTGCCAATTTATCTTGATTTCTCTGCTTCAGTATAGACATTTGTTCTCTTCTGTTCTTGAATGCTAATCAAATCAATAACTTTGTTACACACATTGGTACCTTTTTGGCAATTAGTGTTGGATCAAAATTTGTTTGAGTATTCTGGTTCCTTACATTAAAGTGCAAACATCTGATTATGAACCCTGAATCATTTTTAGGGAATGTTTTTTTTTTTTTTTTTTTTTTTTTTTTTTTTTTTTTTTTTTTTTTTTTGGTACATGCAGTCCCTGAAACCATCATCTTTCTAGCCCTGTTAAAAAAAGCCACCAAACTCGACTGAATTCTGCATCCCTCAAAAGCTGAAACACTTTTTTTTTCTTCTTTTCAGGAAATTTCTTTTGGAATTCACAGTCCACCCAGCCCCTCAAGAGCCCCCACCATCTCAAGGTAAGCGAATATTTTTGCCATACTAAAAATAATTGAACAACAACCCCCTCATGAGCCCCTACCACCTCTCAAGGTAAGTAGGGGCTCTGTATTTTCTTTTTTGACTGTTTCCATCTCCCTTGCTCATTTGGGTCGCCAAGTGAGCAAGGAAGAAAAAACTCAACTTCAACCACTAAAAACCAACCACTTTTCATACTCATCCATCTTCAAAATCCTAAAAATCCACTCCAAAAAAAAAAATCATCACTCAAAAAGTATATCTATTTCTTTCCCAATTCAAAAATAACAACAATCACCTCTTTCTATCAAAACTCCCTTCTCTTCCTTTCCCCTTTATCGTCCGAAATTTTTAAAAATTGAGTTTTCCGACCCCCCCAAAAAAGGCTTAAGGTTTTTACCTTATTCGGTTCGTGTAACCGATAATATGCCACCTAAAAATCTTCATAGCTCTCGATTAGAACAGGAAGGATGGTCAAAGAATATAGAGATGGAAGATATCGATTCTTTGGGATCATCTCTTGACCAATCTCCTCTTGACCGTTCAGAAACCCCAACTCAACCTAGATTTTCTAATAATCCCCCATTATCTCAATCACGTCATAATCCTCTTAACCCCGAAACTGGGTTTTTGGCAGCGATTGCTGAAATCTTTGCCCATCCAAACTCAGATGGAAGTATTTTCATAAATTCGGAGAAGGTTAAAACCTTATCCCCACTCTTAGAGATCGAAAAGATCACTAGTGTTCAAACTTTATCTATGATGGAAAAGATTACACAACAATTAGACTCTATTGAAAAGTCAATAAAAATGACAAACCATGTGGAACCTAAATCGGGTCCAGCTTGGGTCACGAACAAAAATAATAATATTGCACCGATCAAAACTAATAATAATCCTATTTGTACACCTCCATCGAATAAGGTTTTGAATGAGTTCAAACTGGCCTTTTTTATTATTTGAAAAACTATTCCGGACTCACGTCCATTTATGCAGATGTCTCCTTTGGAGATCAACAATAAAGTTAATGAGGTCCTTAAAGACATTAAAGCTCACACAGCGGATGGCTCTCCTATCAACATTAAGGGAGTAGCTAGATTACCATCGGGGGATTTCAAATTCTTCACTCAAACCCGATATGCTGCTAAATGGCTTCTAGAACATAAACATGAATGGACATATTTATGTGATCCTACTTTAATTACCCCCCCTTCAACTTATCCAGTAATTTTACATTCAGTCCCAATTTCATTTACTCCGACCAATAAATCAACTCTTGCAGATTTATGCAAAGAGAATAATATCCATCCAGATCATATTCACAGTGCTCGATGGTTGGGTAATCCTCAAGCTAATAAAAAATCCCATGGATCTTTAATTGTGAATTTTTTTGATAAAAACCTTGCTCAAAAAGTAGAAAAAGGAAGCCTTTTCTTTAACTACTTAGCATTAATGGGTGCTCATTACAAGAAATCTCCTATCCAATGCTTTCAATGCCTAGAAATAGGTCATACGGCTCAATTTTGTAAAAACTCTCCTTTATGTAAATTCTGCGGTGACCCCCATAATTCAAAAGATTGTCAAACAGAAATTAGTAATGAAAAATGTGTAAAATGTATTCAGTACGAAAAAATAAATAAATCCTTCATCTGAGTTTGACAATGAAAATGTTTGTTTTTGTCATTCCGCCTTGAGTCTTAAATGCCCTCTTAAGTCTAAGAATTTTCGCCGTATTATTGTTAACCAATGATGTGTCAAACGAATATGTATCCAAACTCTTATCCTACTCAAGATACTCATTCGGACCGATCAACTTCATTCGCATCAATTACACCCCATACAAACTTCAAGATTTTACAACTCAATTGCCATAATTCATTCGACGTCACGGCAAATGTACTCAATTCCAATCAGTCATTTTCGATTTTAGTACTCCAAGAACCCTGGATTAACCCACACACTCTTAAACTTCCACATTATGCTAACTGGATAAGTATTTTAGATTCTAATTATTCCCCTAAAGATTATAATAGCAAACACCATACCTGTTTCCTAATCAAAAAATCATTCACCTCGGATAACATCCATCCAATTGGAAATGGTTCTCGAATTTTATCAGCTATAGATATAAATATTAATCATAATAAAATCAGAAGAATTTGGCTAATTAATTTATATAATCCTCCAAAAACATTCGAAGGAATCCAAAATCTTACTGACTGGTTTAGTAGAAATAATGACAGACGAACACCATCATTTCTGTTTATGGATTCTAATCTTCATCATCGACTATGGAATCCGCCTAACTATAGACATGTGCATCAACAATCAAAGAATTTGATCAAGATATGCGGTCAAAACGGTTTCAAAATCATTTCAGAGAAGGGTACTCCTACCTTTATCAATAAAAGAAACAGCCCAACAACAATCAATCTCACCTGGTGTAATTTTCAAGCTACCAAACTCGTCCAACAGAGCACTACATCATCTGAAAACTTTGGGTCTGATCATCAATCTATCATTCTTCAACTAAATTTTAATCCTCATTCTATCCCTTCCACTTGCCTTTCAGTTGATATGAAAAGTATTAATATTGAAAAATTTTGCGAAGATTTAAACAAAAATATTGATAAAATTACTGACCTTCCATTAACTAAACCAAACGATATTGATCAATCAGTTAATAAGCTAACATCTTCATTTCAAAACGCTTTAGATCTGCAAAAAAGAACAGTCAATCTTAATAAAGATAAGGTCAAGGCATGGTGGGATAAAACAGTTCTTACACCAATTATTCAAAAAAGGAATCAAGCTCGGAAATGGATGTTAATCGCCCATTCGGTTCAAGCCTGCGACTGTTACCATCATTGGCAAAAACAGTTTAAGGAAAAAGTATTCGAATTAAAAAAGAATCACTGGCGTAAATTCTTAGCTGAAAGTAAAGACCATCAATTATTCACAGCTTATAGGTTTATTAAACCCAGCAGTAATGGCAATGTAGCGCCATTACTTAATGAGAACAATGAATTAACTTCGAATAAGGAAGAACAGGCTCAACTTTTATTTAAAGGAACATCGGAAGTTCCTATCAACTGCAATGTTGATGACATTAATCCAATTGTTTTCCCTGACATTCATTATTTTCCGGCGATATCTTATCCCAAAGTGGATAATATATTATCTAGACTACCAAAAAAAAAGGCCAAAGGACACAATCAGATTGCAAACAAGATCCTTATTTGGAGTAAAAATATCATTATTCCTTTACTAACCAAGATTTTTTCTGCATGTCTCCGATTTGGGTATTTTCCTAAATTATGGAGACATGCCATTACAGTGATTATTCGTAAAGCTGATAAAGAGTTGTATGCTCTAGCCGGCTCCTATCGACCTATTGCATTACTTTCATGTTTAGGAAAAATACTAGAAAAACTTTTAACAAAAAGGATAACGTATTGGGCTGAGAATAGTAAAATCTTAGCTCACGGACATTTTGGAGGTCGAACGAATCGGTGTACAGATGATGCTAATTTATTCTTATCATCATGGATCCGGCAAAAATGGAGAGAAAATAAAATAGTTTCAGCATTGTTTCTCAATGTCAAATCAGCTTATCCGTCGGTAATAAAAGAACGCTTGATTGACACCTTAACTAAATTAAATATTCCAACTTACCTTGCAGCTATCATCCATTCATTATTGACGGATCGTTCCACGTCGCTTAGAATGGACAACTATTTATCCCCCTCGTTCAAATTAAACTGTGGTCTCCCACAAGGATCTTCACTTTCACCAATTTTATATATTATCTATAATTCAACACTATTAATTAATAACCCTCTTAATCTTAACCAGGATAAAATTTCACTAGGTTTTATAGATGATGTTACTCACCTGGTCGCTAACAAAAAGCTGACTGACTCAATTTCTATACTCGAAAAAGAAGGAAACCAATCGTTAGAATGGGGAAGAAAACACAACGCTATTTTTGACAAAAAAAAGGCCAAATTTATGGTTTTTACTCACAGATTGATAAATAATTGTTCTCTTAAATTAGGCGATGTCAGCATGAAAAAGTCGGATTCAATGAAATATCTCGGTATTATCCTTGATTCCCAACTATCATTCAACCTTCACCTACAAAAAGTCAACAAATGTGGTGAAAATACAACGAATCAGCTTGTTACAATTTCAAGATGTTCGTACGGATTGGGATTACAACAATCCAGGAATTTGATAATTAGCGTCCTCCGATCAAGAATTCTATATGGTAGTTGCGTCTGGGCTTCAAAAAGGAATGAGTCAACAGTTAAAAAAATAATTAATAAAATTAATAATAAGGCTATAAGAATTACTTTAGGAGTGTTTAAAACAACACCATGCAAATTCCTTGAAAGGGACTCACCACTAATTAATTTTTTTGATATCCTAAAAAGGAAAAACCACTTTTATGTGTGTAAAAAATTAACAGCAACAGACGATCATCCGATTAAAAAGTTAATATTCAACGAACTCAACAATCAACCTTCTACACACCTGTCGTCAATACATAATATCCTCGATAAACATCTAATCCCCGCATACAAGTTTGATAAGATTGAATTAATTCAACATCACAACGTGCTGCCGTGGTCTAATTTTTTTATTAAAGTACAAAACATAGGTATTAAAAAAGATTTAATTAAGCAAGTGGTGACTGATCAGATTCGTGATAAAAAAGATAAAAAAGAAATAATACTTTTCACAGATGGATCCAATATACCAAATAAAGGATCGGCCTCGGCGGCCCTTCTAAATAATTCGGTTTGGTTTGCATGCCAGATTAACGATTCAGATAAAGCATCGGCTTACGAAGCAGAAATTCAAGCCATCAATATAGGACTTGATATAATTAAAAACGAATTCTTAAAAAATAATTTACCTTTCACTAACCTAGTTAATATTTATTCCAACAATCAGGCAGCCCTTCTCGTCATTTCTAATCCACCTCACCCACAAGCTAATCAATATATTCTTACGCAAATCTTCAATAAAATAGAAGATTTGAGATCGTGGGCATTTCTGATTTCTTTGTTATGGTGTCCAGCTCACGTTGGTATCCCAGTAAACGAAAAAGTCAATCAATTAGCTAAAGAAGCCACCGAGGGTAATCGCCTTTTCAATCTGAATCAGCAACCTAGATTGTTATCAAATATTCAACAAGTAATTTGATCAAAATTCCCATTTGTTAAAAAAATAAGTCCAATAATTCGAAATCATGTTAAACTCACCAATACGCCAATAAAAATCTTCGAAGCGCTAAACAAACTTGAAAGAGGTTTGAGTTCGACCATTTACCAGTTACAATCGGGCCATTCCCCTTTAAACGACTTTCTTTTCGATATCAATAAAACAGATTCGCCGAATTGTGGTTTTTGTCAAGTTCCAGAAACGACTAAACATTTTCTTATATCATGTACGAAATATCAAGATCAAAGAAGAGCATTTAGAAAAAGATTAATCAAAAATAAAATCAAGATCAATCCGAATTTGATGAAAGACTTACTTGATAATCCATCAACGTTCGAATTACTCTCAAAATTTATCGCCGAAACAAAACGGTTTAGGAATATTAAAGTCTACACTGAAGAAAAAGATCAGAAGAATTGATAAACTTTAGAAAAAAAAAAAAAAAAAAAAAAAAAAAAAAAAAAAAAAAAGAAGAAGATGAAAAACCATAGTAGTTTCTACTAAAAATGTACGCGGGGGTTAGATTGGGCTGGATCTGTTTAGGGATCGGGTTCGGTCGATTTCTGCCCGCCTAAATCACCAGGGTATGTGGCTTGAGGAACCACATAGCATGAACTGTTTGGGGCACAGTCATGTCAGAAGTTGGCAGAAACTGGTTTCTGAGTAGCTTCAGACTCGATAAAAGAGATGGAATTTTTATAGTATTTTATTTTTCATTTTTCTCTTTCTTTTCTTTAAAAAAAAAAAAAAAACGAAGAGCAATTTTTTTTTTTTATTCAAAGATAAAAATAATTTCACATTATTCAATCATGTAATTTTTAATAAAAACATCATCGCATGTATATACATAATCAAGTATTCACTTAAGTGCGCAATGTTAAATCAATAAGCACTAAAAAAAAAAAAAAAAAAAAAAAAAAAAAAAAAAGTGAGCAAGGAAGAGGACTGACATTTTTGTTTTTCAACCAGGCTCAAACAGCAATCAATCAAGCCTAGATACCTTTTTTTTGGGCTGCAATCACACAACAACCCCCTCAAGAGCCATCCTTTCACATCATCATCCCTATGCAAAGCTGAATGACAAGTTGATCGTCAACACATTTCAATAAATTCGTTTTCGTCAATGCACATTTACCCACCCAGAGTGCAGCTTGTAGAGACTGAAACTTTTGGTGTTCAGGTATCACCCACACTCAACAGCTATCTACTCGATGTTGTGCGACCATGTAGAGTTCCTGGTCTCCTCGCACACGGCCAGGATGCGCGGGCGGGGAACGGTTTGCGAACATCTATGCTGGTTACAGTGAGTAGACCACCTGGCTATGAACAGAAGACCCAGCGGCTAATCTGCGTCTCCCGATTTTTCATAGCAGCGCCGTTGAGAGATATAAAAAGCCCCTCGAATCCAGTCGAATACCACATCCCACCCAGCATCTCTTTACTGCTTCATTCTAACGACCTCAACCAATAACGACAGCTAGAAAAATCCTGCCCTCCTACTCTAATCTTCGCATCCAACCTCAGCATCACAAGATGGTTTCCCTCACTTACTTGATCACCATTCTCTCGGCCTTTGTATCTGTATCTCTTGCGGCAGATGTCCCTGCTGCAAAAGAAAATGGGGTTGACTCCAAATTCTATGGCGGCTACGGGGCATTCGGATATGGGATGTCCAACTACTTCTACTCCAGCATGGGTTATGGGATGGGTGCAATGGGCGGGTGGCTCAACCCGTGGATGAGCAGCATGTACGGCGGCTGCTACGCCTACAGTCTTTTGGGCTTAGGGTACAATAACTTGCTCTTTGCTAAGGCCACCGACACCAAAACCAGCATCAGCCGACGAACCATCTCGCTGGATTCCGAGCAACTTCTCCGACGAGGTAACAATGAGAAAGTCACTTGCAAGAGCAGCAGCGGCGAAACCCATACTTTCTCAACATTGGACTGCCTTAGGTGTGTTCATGTCCGAGTTGATGACTGTTTAGACTATCATAAGCTGACTTGCAGCGTGTTTCCAGTGCTGCCCGACAACTTTCCGAAAAGGCCGTCTCCTCCGCATCATCTGGGAATTGCAAGGTGACCCTAGTCAGTCCTGAAGCCCGAGTTCAACCAAAACAAGTGTAAGTGCTATCATAATCCAGAGTATCAACGCACATTTCTAGATTGAATTTGCTCACACTTCCCAACATGACTGCTTCCTTTCCCAACATGACTGTTTGCTTACAGTTCTATTGAGACATTAGAAAAGGCCGCACACAGCATGTTGAAGGCCTGCTCGGACTCCAAGGTGAGCATCCAGACCTTTAGCACTTATTCATCCGTTCGCTGGCTGACCCTCCTTTCAAATTCAACAACTGTCTCATAGAGCACTCACGGCCACCCCGCCACCGCGAAAGACGCCAATCCACAACAAGTTGCCATGCTGCTCTCAAAGGCTTCATGATAACTTCCATCTCCTATCCTAGCTACTATACCGATATCTGCTCCTAGTGTTGATTATATTTAATGTAACTCCTGTTTTTACCTGTTTTGTATCCTATCAAATGAACTTTGAAGAAATTTGAGTCTCTTATTAACCCAACAAATTTTCGACTGCGCATTCTGCACAGGGTACAGCCTTATGACTGGCCCTCCTTTTGGTGATCACAACCACATGTATATAGTGCATTGGGCAGGCACTCTTTTCATACATTACACTGGACACATTACAAGAGTCAGAATTTATTTCCTCGTTTCCAGGTCTGGTGTTGGCAACGGGGTTCTTTTGATGACCAAATCGAAAACGTGTTTAATATTCATAAATAAGTGAACAAATTGGCACATGGTAACCGTGAAAAGACCTGTAACGTGGTCTTAGAATTGTGGCTCAAGTAATTCGAGATGAAGAGAAATTCCTTAAAAAACGAGTGGTTACAGTGCGGTTGACTTGAGGGGACGGGAAAACCCGTGATAGAGATGAATCATATTCGGCTATTCCAATCCGGCTTCAATTCGCGCTTCCCTGATCACAGAAGCTAACCTCGCAAACCCCTAATGAAACAATTGACCTTATGAGTGATAGAGTCTCGTGTGGGTCTGGCTAGTATGCAAGCTGTATTTTGGAGTACTGACCTCATCGGCCGAATTCCCATCAATCAAGCTGAAGCTTGTACGCACGTAAGCGCTTTTGCCGGCATTTGGTAAAAATGCCTGGCGGTGTGCAAGTCAAGTCAATCGAGAAGTACATATTAAGAAAGCACGTTTCAAACAAAATCAAGAGTGTAAGATCTTGAAGCTCACGCAGCCCGGTACAGCAAGTACTCCCTTTTGCAGAGCCCGTGTGGATATTAAGGTTGATGAATCGGCCTCTTCCTCTTTCCCCGGGGTAGCGATGTTCAACTTGAGCCACAGGAACATCCCAGCCACTGGTTTGTTCCACTCTGCCAAACCGGCCAAGTGCTTTTGAGCAGCGGCATTGACGACTTCGAGCTTATCAGAATAGAACTTTGAGACCTGGTCGCAATGGGCCTCGAAACGATCAAATCCCCAGTGGCATAATAATTTACCGGCTATGGCTTGGGTTACACTGGACGGCTGCAAATTGGTATTCGAAGTGTGAAGATCTATCGGTGTGCAGAATTGAACTTGAGCTTGCATTTCTACGCATTTCAACCTTCTGGAATTTTTATCATTGGAGAAATTATAGACTTACTAATAATTTCGAGAATCCTCTTTGGGCCTGTGACAAAACCAAGTCGAATTCCTATGAAAAAACACGCAATTCACTTAATCACTTAATCATTACTCGGAATATCCCAAAAGGTCGCCTGAACCGGAGTTTTCTTTTTCGTGATTTACCAGATGAAATGATTTTACTAGATGTGCAAGTGGATTTTCAGATTGACATTAATCTCAGGGTTAATGAATCTGACAGCTAAGTTTTGGTTTCAAGGTGGGCTCACCTCAGCGAGTCAAATCGAACTACCCGACCAGTTTGACCACCCTCCGACTTTTCCAGAGCGAGGTAACTGGGTGCTCGATTTTTTCTATCGAAATGCAAGAAGTAGTATGCATCGTCTTCAAAAAGGAGCAGATCATATTTACGAACAAGCTCTAGGATGAGCCGTTTACGTTCGAGTGGGGCTGAACAGCCTGTGGGATTTGAGCCAGTTGGTCTGTTTGGTTGGTTGGAATGAGCATGCTGATCAAGGGGTAGAAGAAAGTGACAATTACAAATTCCTTACATGGAGTAGACCACTTTGGGAAATTTCAATGAGCTCGTAGCCGGATCAGAGTGCCAGTTGGCAAGTACACGCTCAAGTTCGACGGCAGATATTCCATGATGGTCGGATTGAATTTCTAAATGAATGGTGAATGTGATCGTTAATAATTTGGAAAGCTAATCGGAGATTTCGAGTGAAAATTCACCGATCAAGGTGCGACCGGACTGGTGAAGAAAACCGAGTGTGCCCCTTTAACATGATCCAGAATCCAACGAGAAGCATTGTTGTATGATACTGACAACATCCCATGCGAGCAAGGGAGACTTGACTCACGAGTAAACCGGCGTTTCCATCAGGATCGTGTCTTCGGGATTGCATACTGCAGCAAAAGCCTTTGAGAAAACAAGAAAAAAACGAACAGCTATATATAATCGAATTTCACTGCTCTACACATGTGAGAAGTGGCAGCAAGACTTACTTTTTCCATCAGTTCTTGACTACCAGCTCCGATTGCACAGGACCATCCTTCCTCCTCTGGTTTTCCCCGGCAATGGCATCGTTGCTGGAGTTGGTAGACCCAATTCAGAAACTCTTCCTGACCAGCGGTGGGGCCATACTGGAGTGCAGCGTCCAACTCTTTCCCACTCAGACAGAGCGTTTCGGGTACCTCCCCCGTTGCAGCCGAGGGCTTCAAGGTGATTGCAATCGATTCAAATGGGAAAGTCGCTGGGTTGGGCTTCCCGGCAAGCATACTGATCATCCCTGGCCGATTTTCCAGGGGGAATAACCCGCGTACTTGAAAGAAAATAGAATCAAGCAATCTACTCAGCGACCTTCGTCTGCAACACATGGATCGAAGGATCTGAAACTATCTAATCAAACGATATCAACACTTACTTCCGGAGGGCTGCCATCTCTTTCCAGCTCGGCTAATAAATTTACCATCGTAATCAACAGGTGTCTTCATGGTGATCTTTAAGGAACGGCTATTGGCAGGCTTTGAGATAACTATGTAAGTGATACTGATCAGGTGAGGGAGTCAGGTGATGGTTGGGGGATCAAAATAACCGAAGGTAAATTTTAGTGTTGCGGGCTACTATCTCAATTCATGGGAGAACACGGGCGTCTCATCTTATAGGCATCTCTCCATCAGGTATTGCACCCTTCCGCTTCAGCAGTCGCAGAAGATCACACAACCTTCCCCGGTCATACCAGTCATACCAACACGTACATCAACGTACTGATACATGTCATGCAGCGGGACAGAATCAGTATGTATGACCACTGCGGCTTGAAATTCCCGGAACAGATGCTAGATCAGGCTATACCGCTCGAGTGACATGCCCCTTATCTTCTCAGATCTCATCCTGATCTATCATCTGGGACTGTGCCGGAGGAGGCCGGGGCTAGTCGGGAAGAACCGGTTGCACGCTGCCAATTCTTATCCGACTCTGAGATCGACCCGGATCGACCACTATCCATGTCGCTAAAGCGCAAGCCAGGAAGAATATCCATATTCATATTCCGCCGCCCATGTTGAGATGACCACAGACGATGGATTGAGCACTAGCCTCAAATCCACAATTGTTTCCTAGGTCATGCTGGAGGCTACACAAGCTCACAAGCGTGTATTACAACGACCACATTCCAGGATTATCCAGCAGGCATTTGGGCTTGCAGCCTGCGCATGAATGACACCCGACAGCACAATCCTTGTCAGCTGGAAATGTGCTTTCGCAGCTCCTTTTCAGATTCTATCTGTTGTGACAGATGCAATTGTTTCATACAATGTGAACGTGTGTAACATCGCCAGTATAAACCTCTGATTGTGCTTGATTTTTAAGAGAGGTTATGAACGGTTACTTTGTATCGGTTTCTGATCCCCTTAAGAGCAGTGGGTTGTTATACTGAATGAGATACATAAATACATGAATACGCAGATTGTTAATAATCAATAAATATGTACAAACATGCTGGCAAAGTGAAGAGCAGATCCAAGCGACAATGCAGATCATCACTCCATGATTTATCTTGTCCCCACGCCAGATTGGTTATGCGAGATAACAGTGGGGACGTTGTAGAGACCAGCCACCAAAGAAAATCAAAGAACTGGACCCATTGTCATTTGCATGCCCACATCGATGGCAGTTTCCTTGTGGTACGAGTAATCCTACAGTGTGACAAGGTCTTCAAATGTCCTTCTCCACAGTCAAGCCTGGATGGTTCCCAGACCACATGTCAAAAACTGGGTCAAGATACCACAAGGGATATGCTACATACCCATTGCAGGAAATCCTGTTTCATGATAATCACTGAGGAGGGGGGTTCTTACCTGCAAATAAATCATCATTTGTCAGTGCATAAGTTTATAAACTTAAGAACAAAAAGTAATTCTTGTGATGGAAATCTATTGGAAATTATGCATATGATTTAAAGCCTCCTGACAAAAAATTAACTGTTTTTAATCCTCCTGGCTTCAATATAATCAATGGAAAATTTGTGACTTCGCCATGACCCAGTCATTTAATCTAGGTTAACATGGATCTTTCAATGACTATCAAAATTTGCAAAGAATTGAAAGAAATGTGGCCAGAGGCCTAATGAGGAAGAAGAGTGAGCTGGGAATATCAAGAGCACCAAATGCTCAGGGACTCAGAACAGCTGACCAGAAGTCTCCAAAGGAGAAGGTCTGACAACTAAGGGCTCAGAACTAAGTAAGGATTGTATTTCAGAAGGGAACAGATGAAATGCAAGACTAGGAAGGGGCCTAAGTTGAGGGCCTAGCTGTGCTGAGGAACAGAAAAGAATGAAAATGGATGACAAGGAATGAGCCCGCTTTTGGGCATGGGGCAGAATTCTAACAAGAATGCCTTACATAAAAAAGTTGCTGGTACCAGTAAATTCTATGAAATGAGGAAAATTGCATCATGGGAGTCTGAACTAGAGTTAGGATTAGGGTTTTGATAAGACCACACCCACACCCATCAACAGGGGGTTTTTCTTTCAGCCACAGAGTACATATTACAGTACCTATCATGTACCACAAAACTGCAAGTATTAATATTATTAATATTATTACTAATATTACTATTATTATTATTGCTTATTTAATGAGACTCCTGTATTTATTACAGTACATGTGTTACTAATATCAAAAATAATAATTCATTGGATATATACCAATACACAGTCATTTAATTACTACACTATCACATGAAGAATTCAGGTTATACTATTATCTCTTGTTACAAAAGCCACATAACTTGTAGGCCATTTCTCTTTCACTACACATGAAATAATCAGAGGAAAATATGTCACTCATTCCTTCTGATTATGCCCACATTCCTTATCCTTGTAATATTTCACAAATAAGATATGTACTTGATATTATACAAACAAAGTACATATGTTATACTTTACTCATTCTACTAATCAGATGAGTTAAGCATATTGGCACCATTATGGCATAATCATGATATCATTATTCCTTGATAACAGATAAATTATTATCTTGAGATTTCTCTCTTTCCTTATGCTTCATCTTCCATTACTTCTTTGTTTGCCTTCCATATCACAATCGGTCACATTTCATGTATTTTCATTTCACTACATACTCTGGGAAAAACAGCATTGGAAGCATTCCTTTTTCCTCATCCTTCAAACATCAATCACTGTGCCATTTCTTTCTGTTCCAGGTTGATTCTGTTAGATTTCACTGAGGTGTTATTTCTTTTTCTCTCTTATTTTTCTGCTTCTCACATTTCTATCTCATGTCACTTACATATCACAGGTTGTATGTAGTGTACCTGAGACAGCAGATGTGGAAGGATTCTCTCCTCATCCTTCCACAAACATCATCCACTCACCCCGCCTCGTGTCTGCTGTCTCAGGTAAGTATTTCTCTCATTTCTCTTCTTTTTCACTCTTTTTCATTCATATGTGCAATGATATTATCCTTCCACAAACATCATCCACTCACCCCGCCTCGTGTCTGCTGTCTCAGCCGCTGTTTAGCTTAACAGGTTATGAGCCCGCGCTAGGCCCCGGCACGTTAAAAACGAGTTTCTCTGCAGTGGTGATTTGTGTACAACAACTCGAGGATCAAACTTTGGCGACTATCCCTTGACAAGATGTCGAGCGATAAAGGACCATCATCTTTGATCAAAATTGATGCCCCGCTCACCGGAGGACCCAATCATCCGTCCTCAATCTTGCTTAAGTCGGCTTCTGCTTGACTTCCCATTCTACATCCTCCTGGCCCAGAATCACACTTCTTAGACTGGGAGCTAGTTATCTCGTCGTATTTCGACTGAATGAACATTGACTACGTCATCAAACAGCCCATGCCAACCAATCCCTCACCCGAATGGGTGGCAGATAACAAAGCAGTCTGTGCAATTCTCACTCAAACAAATAATTTGGCAAACCTGATCTTCATCAGACCTCACAAGCAAAACGCCTATGGCATGTGGCAAGCACTCGTTCAATCACACCAGGATTCCTCAACAGGTGGTCGAGTTTTCTGGCTTAGAAAGCTCCTCCTCGCGCAAATGGACGGCGACGACGTCCTCGCTCACATTAACACAATGGCGAAGGCATATGATCGTCTCAACTCTATAGTCACTCCAGAAAAACCTCTAACGCCGTCCGACGTCCATACAGCCGCTCTTCTCAGCTCCATCCCCGACAATTGGATGGGCTGGGTTTCACATCTAATGAATCAGGAAGATGTGAAAATGGAAACGATTGTCATGGCTCTCAAAAACGAGCACACTCGTCGTCAATCTCAAACAAACGTCACCGCTTCTGTTTCCTCCACCAAAGCAAAGCCGAGATCCAAGAAACGCCCTAGGGACCTTGATAGAAAACAACACCACCGTGATTTCTGCAACGCGGACGGGCATGACCTCAACTCATGCAACAATACTCGCCATATCCTAGCCGAGGTTAAAGCAAACCAGAAACCTTGTTCCGAGACCAAAGATCAGAATAAGCGCTCCAACCAGTCCACCAAATCTGAAGCAAGGGCTGGTCGCACCTTGGTTACCACCCTTGGCCAATCTAATCCTGAAACTGACGACGACGCCGATGACTCAGATTACTTGGGTTCTCAAATTCACGTCGTTGCTGGCAACGCAGTTGCGTCCCTATCTTCATCAATCAAACCCTTTGCTTCCGGGGATTCAAACCTTGACTCGGGTTTTTCAATGTCTATGACTCCCTACCTCTCATCTGTAGAGCAACAACGGGCTGATCAAACTCCAGTTCAACTAGCCAATCATTCAGTTGTCGAAGCAACCCATAAAGGCCTGGCTCGCCTGGCAATTGATGGGGAACCCAAACTAAAAACCCTTGTCGTCCCTTCACTCCACAAGCCTTTACTCTCCATCGCCGCTCTCTGCGACGCAGGCGTGACAGCGATATTCACAATATCGTCATGCGATCTCTATCACACCGATACCATTCAAGTTGAAGGCTCTCTTTTGGGTCGTGGTTACCGTTGGGGAAATTTATACTACCTTTGTCAGCCTGCTACTAATTCAGAGACAACCTGACCATAGCAAATTATATCAATATACAACTTATATTCTTATTCTCAAAAGAATGCACACCTTACGTCTTTTGTTTCGAAAGAAATGATTAAAAACAAAACATATAACACAGAATCTAGTTATAACTTCTAAAGTATAAAGAAAACTTAGAATATTATTTCAGATTCTGAATCTACACGTAAATTAACCTGGGGTAGCTCAGCAAAAGTACCCCTTAATTATTACTCCTTCATATCCCTTCACAAGGCCTTCAAGGTTTTATATGACTTAAAGATCTACATAACCTTGAATATATGCTAGTAGACTATGTAATTAAGGTTAATAGAGTTCGGGTATGATGCATAAATAAGGTTGACATCATAATTTCCATAGTTACATGTACCTGGCACCTGTAATAAAAGCCACAACCAACGCCGCGGCCATACTTTTCCTACTAAGGCCAAGCTAGCCCAATTGGTTGGTTGTAAATAGACTACTGGTCCAAAAGGAAGGAAGACACAAAATTATTCACCTTTATGAGAACATTAAACCACTTTGGGCCTTTTGAAACATGTAACTAAGCCCTACCGTAACCAAACCAGTTATACAGGTAACTAGGGCTTAGTAGAAGACTAGACCAGGCAAAACAGAGCTTCTGCTTTGCCCCCAAGAGCCCAGAATGGATATATAAACAGCCCTTCCTTCCCACGAAATGATATCCCCATCTTCATATACATTTACCAGCTTTTACCCACCATATCAACCAGCCTTTTTAGCCTGTTATATAGTCAGTTTTTGCTTGTTTTATACTTGAAGTTCATTCAAAAACCCTTTCAAATTTCTCAGCACTCAACCACCACCTGTTACTCAACCTTGTGAGCGCTTCTGGACCACCTAAAACTCCCTGAAGAACCTCTGAAAGGAAATAGAAGCAGTAAGTCTATTTCCTCCATTCCTTCAGCAGTTATTGTCTAGGTGTACTCCTTGTTCAAAGGACTAGACTTTCAGGTACCCAAAATACCCCCTGTTAACTCAGGTCCTGAATATTTTAGAGGGCACAGTAAATACCCCTGTAACTCAGGCCCCTCTGTTAATAAAAACTTTATAGTTTTTTTATATCTTTTCACCTTTTTTACCCACCTGTCACTGCACAACCTGCAGCTGTTTTTACCTTGCACCCTGTGTAGCTAGAAGAATCCAGTTCTTGGCATCACAGAGGCTGAAAACCTTCCGTCAGAGCCCGTGAGCTCCTGTTCTTCTACTTCCTTCTCATCCCTTCCCACTGATACCTCTCTCCTAGGCTATCAAAGTCTCTAAAAATCTTGCTAAAACAAAACCACATCCTTCCTTCAGAAATGAACGAAATGGCTGTTCAACAGTGTCTGGTTTGCGTCCAATCAAAAATGCATCGAACGGCGTTGAAATCTTGTGCTCCACACCGATCGAATTCACCCAGACAACTGATACATTCCCATGTTGGTTCCTACAACGTAAAATCACGCAAAGGCTATTCTTATTTTATTACCTTTGTCGATGATTGTTCTAAGTTTTTAGTCGTATATCCCATGAAATCAAAGAGTGATGCTTTTGCATGTTTTGAAACCTTTCACGCCTTCTTTGAAAAAGATGGCTCTCACACAATACTTGCTCTCAGAGCAGACAACGGTGGTGAATATGTTTCAAACTCCTTCACTTTCTATCTCTCATCAGCCGGTATTAAGCATGAACCCGGTCCACCCCACTCGCCAGAACTAAATGGAGTGGCAAAACGAACAAATCAAACAATAAGCAACTTTTTATGTTGCTCCCTCTTCAGCGCACACCTACCTAAATCCTTTTGGGCAGACGCCCTTCAACACTTTATGTTTGGTTACAACTCCTTTCCTTGTCACACTCCGCTTGGCTTCAAGTCACCAAACTTGATCATGAAAATCCCATCGGTCAACATCAAGTTTCTTCACCCGTTTGGGTGCCTGGTGTGGTACAAGGTAGCCAAAGCAAATCAAAAGAAACTAGACCAAAAAGGACAAGCTTTGATTCTCCTTTCATATCTCTCTGATGGCAACGGTTTTTGACTGTGGGATTTGGACAAACACTCCGTGGTAAAGTCGCGCAATGTCATCTTCAACGACACAAGCTTCCCATACGGAAGCAAGCTGATATCCCCCCCCTCCTCCGAAATAACAGTTGAAATGTCCTGGCCGTCGCTCGTATCACCCCCTCTCCCTCATTCACCCTCTCCCCCAATCCTCTCTTCAACCCCCACTTCCCTTGAGTCACCCAACAATACGTCTGTTGATCAAGACGCTATCCCTTCTGCACATCAGCTAACTGAAAACCCACCGCTAAACATTCAACTTGAACCACGTTTTGATCAACGTCTGGTGGCCTCAATCCACGCTCCGGGAAACGCTCCACGTACACCACCAAAAATATCATCCGACTCTGATTCCTCCTCGGTCTCCGATGTTCCTTCCCCTCCTCTTTCCTCTTCCCCTCCCGTTGAACCTCTTTCCTCAGAAATTTGCCCCATATCCCTCCCTCCTTTAAGATTCCTCCCCCCTCCTATCCCCTCTGAACAACCAACGTCTTGGCCTACCAGATCTACCTCCCCGCCTCAAAAACCGCCTTCTTCATCTCTGTCTCTGAAGCAGCCATCTTCCCCACCTTGTCGTCGTTCCGGCAGAGAACGCAAAGCTCCAGATCGCTACGGGCAATTGTCAAACAAAGTGATGACACCTGAAGACGTTGATACCCCTAAAACCTGGCGTCAGCTCCTCAAGTCACCAAACAAAGCAAGATGGCTTAAGGCGGCTGACGATGAATACGCCTCACTACCAGGCATGGATATGTGGAGACTCGTTCCCCATCCGGCCAAACGTCGAATCATCAAGTCCAAGTGGGTCTTCAAAGTTAAAAGATGCCCTGATCACAGTATCCAAAAACTGAAGGCGCGTCTGGTGGCCATGGGATACTCTCAGGTCCAAGGGACACACTAGGATGAGGTATTCTCCCCAACCCTTTGTCTCGAAACGCTCCGTCTAATCTTTAGCTTACTTGCATCCAACGGGTGGAAAGGGCGTCAAGTCGACTTTAAAACAGCCTTTTTAAATGGACACCTTGATGCGCCTATCTACATGGAGCAACCTCCTGGCTTCAAAGATCGTCTTCATCCAGATTGGGTCTGCAAAGTCACTCGTTCCCTGTATGGTCTCAAGCAGTCTCCGAGACAATGGAATCTTGAATTACATAAAGCGCTCCTCCAAATTGGGTGGTCAAACTCGAAATACGACCCCACCCTTTACTTCAAACTCAGCTCAGGCAAATTAGTTGGTGCACTGACCACTCACATAGACGATCTAGCTATTGTTGGCAAGCCTCAAGTTTTAGACTCTATCATTGCCTCAATAGGCAAACGGTTCAAGATTGGTGCCAATGAGGAACTCAATCATTTCCTATCTTTAAAAATCTTGCGCAACACAACCACCAAGCATGTTATTCTCAATCAAGCGCACTACATCTCCAACTTATGCGTCCGCTTTCTCAATAACCAACACACTACGGTCTCCACTCCGACCGATTCCTTCTTCAAGAATCTTGGCCGTCGTCTCCCAGGAGATGATCCATCACCAGGACCGTATCCTCAACTGATTGGGTCCCTTCTGTGGGTCTCCCAATGTACTCGCCCCGATGTCTCTTGCTGTAAATCGACTCTCCCAGCATCTGTGTGATCCATCTGCTGCTCACTGGAATGCTGGTCTGCGGATACTCAACTACCTCGTATCAACGAAAGACCTCAAATTACTCCTGGGTGGGGATCTCTCTTTCTCAGGCTATTCGGATTCCAATTGGGCAGAGGACAGAGACAATCGTCGGTCAACTTCAGCATACACATACCACCTTGGCGATGGCGCCATCTCGTGGAAATCTTGAAAGCAAGCAACAGTCTCACTCTTGAGTACCAAAGCGGAGTATAAAGCCCTCTCCGACTCGTGTAAAGAGGGCCTTTGGCTTTGACACCTCTTGACAGAACTTCATCTTCGCCCGGATACCACTATTCCTCTCCATGTGGATAACGAAGGTGCTGAAGCGCTTGCCAAGAATCCAGAACATCACGCCCGCACCAAGCACATCCATGCACGATACCATTTCATCAGCGACTGCGTTCAGCAAGACGAAATCATTCTTCTTCATGTTTCCACAAGAGAAATGCTCACTGACATGCTAACAAAGACACTCCCCCGCGTTGCTCTGGAGAAACATTGTGAAATGTTTGGACTTGTTGCTTGATTTTTTCTTACATCTTCTCTCATCTTCCTCTCCATTTTTCTTTGATTTCTCTTCTTTTTTGTTTCTCATTTTATCCATTTCTCTTTCTAGTAAACTCATGTGTTCAGAAAGGGGTGTTAGATTTCACTGAGGTGTTATTTCTTTTTCTCTCTTATTTTTCTGCTTCTCACATTTCTATCTCATGTCACTTACATATCACAGGATTTTATGTAGTGGACCTGAGACAGCAGATGTGGAAGGATTCTCTCCTCATCCTTCCACAAACATCATCCACTCACTGTCAACAAACTGGACTCTATTCCACAAATAGTGGCGTGTACAGTAAGGAATAAAAGGTCTTACACTTAAAAAATTGTAATAAAAATAACTATAAGCAAAATTACTTTGGTGTTTTGTTAAAAACACTAAGTATAAAAAAAAACAGGTTACTACCCTGCTGCCAGACTTCTGTTATGGGAATAAATATCCTCAGAAGGGCTAACCAGACTTTAACACGGTTCTTCCAATTAAATTAAGAGTATTAATTTAATTGGGGGGTTTTGAAGAACTCTGTCAGCCACCAAGATATTACATACATTATGTAACACTTGAAACTGCAAGCTGAAAAATTAATAATATTTAATTATATTATTATTTATTTTATTTTATTTTTTACTTTATTTATTTTACTAGATTTTCTGGTTATAACAGAGATTATACTCAACTGTTTCAACAATTGGTATATAGTGTAACAGTTAAGAACAAGCCTAGAAATATCTGGTTGATACATAAGGCTCTGTGTTCAAGCTACACTCATGACCACACGTAAAAATATAATAATAAAATTATTTAAAATTATATCTATTTTTTATCAAAAATCCAAGGAAATTTAATTAAGGAAAATCCTTGGCAAATTAATTACCAAACACGCAATAAATGGATAAAGAACCATTTACTGGTATAGTTTTTCCCTTGAAAATCCTGGAAAATCCCAGCATAACCCATAGTAATATATACTATAAGATTACATATGTATTTACTTATATAACTTATGTATTATGTATTAAATACATAAGTACATGTGATTTTACATTACTGATCCTCAGGGCAAGCGCTTTTCCAAGCCTTAGTCCCTAGAAAATTTATTCACAAGCACATCTTAGTGAAATAATTATTTAATGTTGAAATAATTATTTCCCACTAAGCCATTCATTGTGAAATAATTATGGGGTCATTCCACAAAGGAATGACACCATATTTCACATCAGATCACGAACAGGGTGCTCAGTTCCCCCTGGTGATCTTGCCCTGATCACTGCTTCAAAAGAAGCTTGTGAAATAATATTTATTTTATTATTTAAGAAGGAGTTTTCTTCACTAAAATGAAGATTACTCCCCATCAATTTTAACCTACATAGATAACTTATTATAAGCTACAAAGGCGCTCACCTTCTCCTGTAAGTAAGGAGGACTGGCCTTTATTTATATACTATCTTCTTTAGTTAAAATTCCTCAACCAAAACCCCCCCAATCAATTAAACTCTTTTAATTGGATTGGAAGAACCGTGTATAAAATCTGGTTAGCCCTTCTAGGATTAAAATCCCTTATTAGAAGTTTTGGCAGCAGGGTTAGAACCTGTTTTTTTTTTATACTTAGTGTTTTATAACACTTAAGTAATTGTTCTTATTGGAAATTGCCTTATTACACTTTTTAAAGTGTAATTTATTCTTTTGGTACTTACTGTACACGCCACAATAAGTGGATTAGAGTACAGAAAGCTGACAAACTCTAACTTATAAAAGATATTTATAAGTAGAAAAAGGCCAGTCCTCCTTACTTACAGGAGAAGGTGAGCGCCTTGGTAGCTTATAATAAGTTATCTAGTAATGGTTAAAGTTGATGGGAGGAGGATGTCTTCAATTTGGTGAAGAAACCTCCTCTTTAAATAATAAATATTTTGTATTAATCCCTCTGCAATTTATTTGACAGTGGGGATTGGGGCAATGTTACCAGGTGAATCTGATCAGCCTTTTCGTGGTAAGAAGTGAAACATGGTGTCATTTTTAATTAAAATGATGCCATATTTAATTCACATTAATTAAAATAATTTAATGTTTATTTTTCTTAATTAAACTAAATAAATATTAATCACATGTACATGTAACTTCCTTTGGGGTTAGAGCTTGGAAAAGCGCTTGCTCTGGAGAGTAAAACATGTGGGAATTAATTTACAAGTCATTATTGCATAATTAATATACTTTACATAAAGATTTACTTTTATTTATTTTATACTATAAATTACTATGTGTTAATCTTGGATCTTCCAGGATTTTCAAGAAGAAAACTATGCCAATAAATGGTTCTTAATCCATTTATTGCATGTTTGAAAATTAATTTTCCAAAGATTTTCATTAATTAAGTTATAACTTAATTTTGGTAAAAAATAGATATAATTTTATATCAATGTTTTTATTGAATGTGGTCATGAGTGTGACTTCAACTCAGGTCCTTATGCTTAGAACAGTTATTACTAATCCAGTCCTTAACTGTTAGACTATTATACAATTGGATAAAATGTAAGAGTCTAATTTCCCTTTTGTTAAGTGTTGAGTTTTTCTGTTCCTCCTCAAAAGTATCTTCCCTCCATTTAATTTTCAGAGAATCAACTTGTTTTTTCAGACTAGAATACATCATAAATATTAAGCTATTTGTAATTACAATCCTTAATTTGATTGATTGGTATTTCTTTTTTCTGAACTCATTTTATGATTACTAAAAACTGATTACTAGAATTAACGCCTCTTAGTATTTGTGGTTTTTGTAATATGTTTTTTCTTGATTAATATACTAGCTTGACTAAAAGAGACTGAGAAGGCCTGACTAGTTATTTCTTCCAAGTACTCATATTATACTCCTCTCAGTTTTTATTCAAAGTACTCTTTATTCATTTTCATTTCTCAACCACAAATCAACCACTTGTAAATAGTCTATAAAATCATAGCCTAGTCCAAGCAATAACAATTATCAGTTCTCCTCAAAAATCCAAGTCCCCTTCTTTTGAGTCACCCCAGAGTCTGTTCAAAAATCCCCTTCCTTCCTTCTCTTCGCCAAAAATCCAACACGATTAACAGTTGAACTGACTGCTTCCAATCTGCAACATCAGATTTCTTCATAACAACCCTTCATCATGTCTGAAACTGTCACTCAATCCACTCAATTACTTCTCACCACCGACAACTATTCTATCTGGACGTACCCTATGGAGACCAAACTGGATGAGATTGGCGCTCTTGAAATAGTTCTCAACCAAGTCAAAACGGACGAGAAGACTACCCCATCCGAGCTTGCCAATATTACCGCTCTCAATCAAAGGGCATACAACAGGATCATTCAAAATCTTGATGCCTCCAACTTAGCCCTTGTCAGCACGACTCTTCCCATCAACGAAAAATTCAACGGACGTGCCCTTTGGAACCTGTTGAAGAACAAGTATGCAGGAAACGACCTCGTTGCTCGATCGACAGCCCTTGATGCGTTTCTTGATCTCGAATACACAGATATAGTCACTTTCTGTTCTGAAATTCGTCTCGCCAACAAGAAATTGGTTCTTGCAAACACCCTCAACAACAATCAGGTTAAAATGATGATTATGCTGCGAAAGCTTCCACACGGCCAATTCCAATCATTCCGAGATATTGTAGCGATGGGATTTTCGTCTGAAACCTTTGAAGCCATCATCAAGCGACTTGAAGCATTCACCACTTCCAATAACATCAAACCAGGGGTATCGAAACCATCAATCTTGTTGACAATGTATACCAGCTCCAGATCGGCCAATAGAGATTCAAGCACAACCTCGACTTCGACCACTGTCTGTCCTCATTGTAAGAAACCCGGCCATTGAATCCACAACTGTTGGGTTAAGTATCCGGAGGAGGCACCGAAGACCGAAGCGGCTCATATGACTGTTCTCAATAATTACCAGAAACAGCAGAGCGTCACCAACTGGTGTACTCTTCCAGACGGTACTCAAATGGACGCCGATGAAATTTGCTACAATAATCTTTACACGATGTAACTGCCCAGATCTCTGTAATTGATTGATGAAGCCCGATCTTCTTTGTCGTCCGAATCAATCAAGTTTCTCAACCTGTTCATTTGCAATCTCGCGCGACCTCAACTTCACTCACTTCCATCACAACCCAATCACATACACTCATTCAACAAAGCTTCCTCCTCAACCATCTCTCCTCGGAAACAATCGTTTCGATCGATTCGCTACCTCATCACCTTGGCTTCCTCAGTCACCGTCTATTGTCACTCCAATTGGTTTTCTTTCCTAAATCTTCCACAACCCGATCACTTACATTCACTAACAAAAACAATTACATTCAACATGATCATACAACCTACTCGACAAACTTCTCATGCATCAACAATATTCAACAAGTCACATACTAAAAGCCATATCAATATCAACTCTCCCCTCAAGAACCCCATTCCATTATCTTCCCTATCTCCTTAAAATTCCCACTTCCTAGTCTTTAATTCTTTTGGTCAGAACAGAGGGGGCGTGTTGAGTTTTTCTGTTCCTCCTCAAAAGTATCTTCCCTCCATTTAATTTTCAGAGAATCAACTTGTTTTTTCAGACTAGAATACATCATAAATATTAAGCTATTTGTAATTACAATCCTTAATTTAATTGATTGTTATTTCTTTTTTCTGAACTCATTTTATGATTACTAAAAACTGATTACTAGAATTAACGCCTCTTAGTATTTGTGGTTTTTGTAATATGTTTTTTCTTGATTAATGTACTAGCTTGACTAAAAGAGACTGAGAGCTTGACTAAAAGAGACTGAGAAGGCCTGACTAGTTATTTCTTCCAAGTACTCATATTATACTCCTCTCAGTTTTTATTCAAAGTACTCTTTATTCATTTTCATTTCTCAACCACAAATCAACCACTTGTAACTAGTCTATAAAAACATAGCCTAGTCCAAGCAATAACAATTATCAGTTCTCCTCAAAAATCCAAGTCCCCTTCTTTTGAGTCACCCCAGAGTCTGTTCAAAACCCCCTTCCTTCCTTCTCTTCGCCAAAAATCCAACATTAAGACTGTTAAAATAAAAGATAATAATAATAAAAAATAAAGAATAATTATAATTATTGAAGCTTGCAGTTTCAAGTATTACATGTTACATACTACATGTAATATCTTGGTGGCTGACACTCACCCCGCCTCATGTCTGCTGTCTCAGGTAAGTATTTCTCTCATTTCTCTTCTTTTTCATTCTTTTTCATTCATATGTGCAATGATATTATCCTTCCACAAACATCATCCACTCACCCCGCCTTGTGTCTGCTGTCTCAGCCGCTGTTTAGCTTAACAGATTCATCTCAACCACTTATTCTCATGTGACCAACACAACATGCAAAAGGGGAATTGGCCAAAGATTGTGAGCAAGAGAGGTTGAAGTCTTGAAGATAAATTTGATAAGGTGTTGATGATAAGTTTGAGTTGGAAAGTTTGAGGATAAATTCAAAGATGAAGATGGGTGAGCTCAAAGGGGATCACTTAGTACTCAGCCAGGATAATTTTCAGCCTCTGTGATGCCAAGAACTGGATTCTTCTAGCTACACAGGGCACAAGGTAAAAACAGCTGCAGGTTGTGCAGTGAAAGGTGGGTAAAAAAGGTGACAAGATATAAAAAACTATAAAGTTTTTATTAACAGAGGGGCCTGAGTTACAGGGGTATTTACTGTGCCCTCTAAAATATTCAGGACCTGAGTTAACAGGGGGTATTTTGGGTACCTGAAAGTCTAGTCCTTTGAACAAGGAGTACACCTAGACAATAACTGCTGAAGGAATGGAGGAAATAGACTTACACCAGGAAAAAAAAGTTTTTGCTTATCTCTTACCTATCCTCAACATATCAACACTGTATCTAGACTGTATCCCCCACTTTAACCAAATGTATCAATGAGGTATCTTGTTTTCACATGACTGCTCCAAAGTTGAAGTATTTCCATATATTTAATCCGTATCGCTGGCTATAGCGTGATAAGGACTTTAGCCACAGATCAAACCGGTGGTAGCTCTGAGTAAATCCCTGATGAACTTCATGAAATAACAATTCCAGATGAAACACTTCATCTTTCCATCCACCAAAACGAGGCCCGAATTGGACACCACAAGAAGATAGCAACTGAATGGCTCAAAACATCAATGCGACCGAATCAAAAGCGCGGAGACTTCTTCAAAATTGCAGAAGACAAACCTCTACACACCCGTCATGCTGAGCCATACAGATCCTTTTACTTAACTTCCTTTGCCTCGTAATTATCAAAAGTGGACCTTGAAATTCTCTATATAAAAGCTCGATAGAGATCTACGGACGCCAAAAAGAATTTTACGAGAAAGAAGGCCGACAATTTACCTATGTTGGACTGTGGTCAAATGCCGTTGGCGCAAACTGGGTGTGGAACTGGCAATATGTCTCGTGACGATGAAGACACATCCAGCACGACTTGGAAGCGACCGCTTGGAGTTCGTTCGGCTAAGCGTGCCATGAAGCATGGTTGTAACTGAGTTAGGTCAGCCCAAAGCTGAAGTGTGTAATGTGTTTGGGTAATGGTTAATGTTGTAAAAGTCTGGTACTTGTACCTCAATCCTCGAAGTCCTTCAAGTAACCCCGATCATCTCGGAGACCATGAGGATGATCAAAGTGACTATGATGATGATAACTATGATAACGAGGACAACATCTGTCCAGCTCAATCTTGTTGTCACTGCTTGCTAGCTAAGTTGCTTGCAAAAAAGTCCAAAGGTGTAAACGCTTCCCTTGTTTAGCTGCGTTTTAAAAGTCATCCTCTGTCAAGATACATGAAATTTGTTCATTCCTGTTCGTTTCTGGCTCCAAGTAGATTGAATTGGTAAGGATAAGTGAGCCGATTGATCGGATTTGAAAGTGTACGGTATACAAACTTCATGCGGTTAACTCAAAAGTGTCTGTAGATACAATCATATTGTGAAGGATAACGCATTTCGCAATTGGTAGAAGCGAGCAGGTGAGGCGATTATGGTCGTGATTGTAAAACACCGAATGCCCTTTCAATGTCACTTCTTGAAGCTTTTGGAAGTGTTGAGATCGAGCGTCTTGATTCACACCCTTGGCTTTAATAAGGGTTGATATATTCCATTAATAACCATGTTGATATTGACGAGACTTCGGTCCCAGGCAGTTCCATCGTTCTTCAAAAATAGGCGACCGATGAGGACATTAATATCGGAGCCCCTTGTTGTTGATCGGCGATGAATAGTCGGTCCGTCTTCTTTCCCTTTATACTGACCAGTAGTTGGGCAGTTCTTCCATCCCCAGTGCATGCAAGGCTATGCAGCCTGGATCGAACAAGCATTCTAAGTCGTCGGCAGTTGGCTTTCGTAGATACTGTGTAAAGCTGATGAAATGCTTGAGAGTCTCAGTAAATTCGGGTATGCACATCCGTAGGCAAGCTAGAACAATCTTCTGAAAACTTGACAGGCCCATTTTTCCTGTGGCACATAAGCAATTTTCATTAGTTCCATCTCAAGATATTATACTGGTCGTTGAACAAAGTATGGAGTGAATTCTGTTATGTGGGCTGCAATCTTCAGGAATAACTCTCTTCTGAGTCGGAAACGCCTCTCAAAGTCACGATCGTTGTACGTTGAACCATCAATAAAATAGTCCTTCATGAGCATCTCGTGTCCGGCGGCGTGGTTTCTTTCTTTGTTTGGGCGGCGTTGGGGTCGAGGGTTTGGATCTTCGTCTTCGTCAGTCTCTGAAAGTTCTCCAATCGAGCTGAATCCGTCTTCCTCATCCTCTTCTTCTTCATCTTCATCCTCTGTGTCTGTCGCGAATAGGTCCTCAACAAGTTGTCGTCGTGTATCCATGTGGTTGATCGTGGCTAAGGGGAGCTAGTTAGTTTAGCTGGGCAGTTAGCCACGATGGATGTTGTTGAAGTGGGCGCGCTAAGTTAACTTGGCTTAATTTGAACTTTTAGCCGCGGGCTAAAATAGCAAACCGATACGGATGCTCTTAATTAATAATTTTTCAAATGGTAAGTAAATCCCTGATGAACTTCATGAAATAACAATTCCAGATGAAACACTTCATCTTTATCCATTATATGAATGGATCAAACAATTAAACACAAAACGTCTCTTACAGATAAATGAATTCAAAATGCATCCTAATAACATACTATGTGTGTCAGCCTGGGTGTGGAACTAACCGTGGTTAATGGTTGTAACTGAGTTAGGTTGATGGTGTAAAGTGGTTTGGGTAATGGTTAAGTCCTTTAAAAAAGGTACTTCCTCAATCAGTAAGTCTTGTCTGAGAGGCTTGCTCTAATTGCTCTAATTAGGCGCATCCAAATCGATACAAAGTATTAATAGGCATCCAAGGAGAGACTCAACTTGGGTTCGTGGTGACTACCTTATTGAAGGTAGGTTGTGGCCACTTCTTGAGGTAATAACAGTATTAAACTATAGATTATCCAGAATTGGGGGATTGTTGGAGAATGGGGAAGTAAGCAAGGTAAATAACTCTAAGGTACGTACTGTGCTGTGGTGTTCTAAATATTCTCTGGGGGATAAACAACTGTTTACAGTCTGTTTATATATTGTAAGAGCTCCTCAGGGGGGAACTGTGAGCGCTTCCAGGACCTGGGAGGTACTGTGGAACTTCAGGGGCAAGACAGATCCTTTTGGGAGGATCTGTTAATGTTTATGATGTGATTTCTACTAAGGCTGTGTTATGGGACACATCTTTGATCAGTAGTCCTTAGTGGGATTGGATCACATCATGACATTTGTATTAATTGATCTGTTATTAATATTAATAAAGTTATTAACTTATAATGATGTCATTTATTATTGGTATATCTTATAAGTATTAATTATTATAATATTAATAAGTTCTTTTATTAATAAGATATTAAAGTACATATCTTATACGTGAAATATTCCAATGTTAAGGAATGTGGGCTTAATCAGAGGGGAAAGAGTGAAATCTGTTACTCTGGATATTTCACGTGAAAGGAGGGCAAAGGGCCTACAAGTTATGTATCTTGTATAACAGGAGTACATAGCTTAACCAGAATTATTCATGAGTTATTAATGAATATATTATTAAAGTATTTATATTAATTAATGTAATTAATGTACTTTAATAATATTAATATTAATGTCATAATAATGAAGGTATAATAATAATAATAACTATAGAATAGTAATTATTATTAGAGATAATAATAATTAATATTACATGGAGTTATTTAGAATAAATAAATAGTAATAATAATCAATAAGAATAGTAATTATTATTAGAGATAATAATAATTAATAATATTTGCAGTTACGTGGTACATGTCAGGTACTGTGATATGTACTCAGTGGCTGACAATGTGATTCAGGTTATTTGTAACACTTCCAAGCAAGAATTTCAATGATAATATACATATATATTCTCCAATTTTTTTTTATTTAAAAATATAATCACATTTTAACCCTGATTTATGAAGATCCATACCCTGCTCTTCTTTTTGATTGCTGTTCTATTATCACTTTTCTAGAACCCTTGGAATATGTGCATATTTTTTAGTATAGATTTTGAATTATCTCAATGATTATCAGTTAATATATCTGGGAGAATCTTGATGATGTGTAATTTTGAAATAATTATATTACTTACACCATCCAGAAATTATTATTATCATTCATGAGGGTAGGTTTCAGTCAGCAATGAAAACAGTCCTCATTTATAGAGTTTGAATTATTTTTGATGAGGATCAGTGAATTCAAATTGGTATATCTGGGAGAATCCTGAACATGTAATTTTGACATGATGGTATTAACAATCACTTACACCTTCCAGGAATTATTGTGATCTTTCATGAGCATGAATTTTATTCAACAATAAAAACAGTCCTCATGGAATTTGGATTTATTGATGAGTAAATGTGGGCTTGTTATTTTTATTATCTTTTTATTATGCTTTGGGTATCATGTAAATCAGATATGATATATGATCATCTCAACCATGAAATTTTTGTATATTCACTGACGATAATAAAATTCAGGCAGTCTCACCCAGGAAAACAAATTCCATGTAGGAAACACAACCGACAAAAATATTTTGAAGAGTGAAAAGTAAGTATTTAATTATGTACATAAAGTTGGCGTGGAGAGCAGTATTCATTCAGCTATGAAAAAGCTTTGAAGCTTTGAGAAAAAGGTTTGGGAAGAAGGCCTCGAGGAAGAAAGCTCAGAGACTGGGAACAAGACAAAGAAGCCCTCTAAGGGGCTAAGTCTGCTAGCTTGTGAGAGGAAAAAAGCTACTCACTACAAGAGACTGGATGATGGTCTCAGGGAACTGGCGCAGAGAACAGATGGTTATATTGCTATGTGTTTTGAGGGTTTATATGTACTACATCTTTGGGATCAGAATGTGGGACAGAAGGTGACATGCATGTTCATCTGGAAGGAAATGAAAGAGTGACAGATGGTGAAAAAAGAAAGAAGAGAAATGAGCCGTGAAATTCCAACAAGCTACTAGGGAAAATAAAATAGAGAGTAGATACTAACTTATTCTGACCATCTCTGTGAATCCCCAATATGAAAGGACTATTTATAAAACATATTTATTCAAAATTTAACTACATGTTCTAATTTCAAGATGCTTTCAGAAGGAACCTTAAACTGACTCAGGATTCAAGGCATATGAAATATGGTTGAATAGGGGGTATCAAATATGTCCAAATCCACCATTCTGTAATTGACTTGTTCCAAAAGAATCCACTATTTACAAAACATGCTAGTAATTTCACTACACCCTATCAAAACCCACTGGATAACAAAATAAAATTGGATAATTGCCTGGTTTTAAACGCGAATTGGGGAATATTTGAACCGCTATTATATTTCTTCTTTTAAATTTCTAATACTGATTGGTTTTATTCCAAATATAGATTGATAAGAATGTGAAATTTTTAACTAAAAAAGATATGAGAAAAATGTATCATACCTGCTGATTCTAAACTTAAATCCAAGAGGAAACATGGAAAATCATAAATTCTAGTCAAATGATCACTTGTGATTCTAGGTTGAGATTTGGTAACAACTTAGCCTAAATTTGAATTAAAAAAAATTCTAATGAATTTCATAGGGTGTAATAACAATTTGATTTGGATTTATTCAAACCTAATTATACTATAAAGGTATAATAATTTCTCATGAAAGAAATTTCATAAGATATTTTTTTTGTAAGATATGTTTCATGATAATATCTTATGATAAAAGAAACATCAAACAATAGATACTTCAAATGAGGCAAGTGGATATAGAAATTTCAATCCAGAATTTGGGGTTTCTTGTAGCCTCAAATTTGACTAACTCTGATCAATATAACATTCAGGGATAGGAATTCCAGAGTTGTTTTAAAAAATAATCACTCACAGGCCAAATGACAATAGCAAAATTGAATGAAGTGAATTCAGCTGTAAAAAGACACTAATTTCAAGCACATGAACCAAGTGTAAATATTTCCTTCACATTGAAAAAATTATAAAAAAATGTGTATGCATGAAGACCAAATGTACTTTTCATCTGATGTCAAATGATCACTGCTTGAAATATTTCAGGTATTAAACAGAATGATATGGAAACAAGCAACAAGTAGTAAAGATGGTGAGGGAAGAATGAAGATAAAATGAAGCAATTCACAACTGTCAGGTCTAAACTGATGCAGCTTGATTTTAGTAACAGTTATTCCAACAAACTCCAAATCCTGGATAATAAATTAAATGTATGGTTATTCTGAATTGATCATAGCTAATAGGAGTAATTCTATATTTATCCTGAAAATTCCATGAAAAAAGAGCTTAAAGTTGAGTGGACTTCAACTCATCATCCACAGGACCTGCATATTTAGTTCTTCAATGGTTAAAATTGGTCAATTTCAACCTGAAACTGTGTTTGGTTTTCTAATCATGGATTCTGATGGAATTTGAAGCTGGAAATTTCAGTAAAATGTCACAAATTTTCCAAAATAAGACTGAAGTACCTCTATCCAAATGCATTCTATGGGTATTCCAAATTACTAAGGAATCAGGGACTGCTTAATAGCGGTTTCTCTGTTCCATGCAAAATTGAGAGATTAATTCCATGATTCATCAATTTGGTGGAAATAGTTACAATGGACAAACAATATCCTCCATGTCAAATCATGGCCTCCAAGCTCAGCTGGATCGTAATATTAACCATGACTTCAAATGATAAAACAGCTTCCTTAAGAAATTGAAACCAATGTCTTGCTTGGTATATATGGGATATGGTATCCAATTTAGTATCCTAAATAAAATGTAATTCAATTTTGACAATTGGTGGTTTGTCTGGAGGATGATGGGAGTATTTAAGCAAGGCGCTTATGGGGTGGTTTTATTATCCAATCTTTGAAGTTTGTGTATCTGTTGATAGAGAAGGCTGAAACTGGAAATTGCTTCTGAACAGTAAACTCCAAAGAGTACTGTAGAGCAGATGAGTTTTGATAGAGGAAATGAAATACATGAGCTAAATTTCTTGGCCCAAAGAGCTAGTGTGCTTGAATTTCACAGCAATCATGGTTTCAAATGGATCAAATAAGAGGTTTATGATCCAAATGAACAGCTCTAAATTTGTCATATGAAAATCAAAGCAACTGAGCATATACTTAATCAAAAATTTTCATCCAGCACAATTTATCTGTTTATCAGATGTATAATTGATTCAAGGGATTTTTAATTCCTCTGTGATTGAATTTCCTGGGGATTTCACCTGTAAGGTTAAATTCTTGATGTTGAGTTTCAGTTACCAACTGAAACCCACAAACAGTGAAGTTTTCTGTAAATATCATATGATAGAATCATTCCTTGGAATATATTAAGAGCTCAAAAATACTGGATCATAGATGAAATCACTCAGAGTGTGCCTCTTTTTTTAGCGGTTCTTCAAAATTCAAAAGAGGTCAGAATCTTTATTTCTACTATAGTAGATTTGGTGCTGGGGGAAATTAAAACTCAAGTGGAATACCCTGGAAGTTGTATCTTGTAATTTATCATCTAAGCTGAGTGAATTGAATGGATAGGTTTTCCAGGCGGTTTTCTGTGAACCAAAGTTGTAATGTATTACCCACATAACCCTTCAAAATTTATTTAAGAACTTCTTGTCAGAGTTGATCATAATTTATGAAGCCTGAGAGGGATTTGCTTCAGGGAAAACAAGGTCTTTGTATTTCACCACGCTGTCTCCACTTTGTATCCAACATATATCAATCACTTGATTAAAGGGATAGCAGAGGGATACATATGTTTTATGCCTGATGTCTGGCTATCTGAATCCACTCATATGTATCCAGTTTTGAAATATATCATACTGCAGGGTTGAATTCATCATTTTCTCATGTGGTCTCTACCAAATAAGTGTCTTGGGTTTGATCTAACCTACCCCCCCCCAAGGCTAGTGAAAATAAAACATGCAAAGAGAAGCACTCTCCTTGAAAATGTCCAATCAGTTATTTTAATCCAATATTCGAGCTGCCTTATACACAAAATCATTGAAGTTTCATCAAACCAAAAATAAATATTTTTGTGGGTGGTTCTTTATACAAGAAGCGTGCAGGTTGCATGTGGTTATCAAGATCCTTTCATTCAGGTAAAAACCAGATGAAAAAACTTGCAGTTGAGTTTAATTTTCACTAAGTGTTTGGATTTCATCATTCACATATCTCATTGTTTTCTCTGTTTCCGTATCTATCACGCCTTTCACTTCCTGTCACTCAATTCTCCCCATAAAGATTGAATTTGCATGTAATCCACCATCTTCTGTCCTACAATCTGACCCCAAAGTTGTTGTAAATTTCAAACCTAATGTTTATATAGAAATCAAAATATCCGTTCATCTATGTGCATTTCCTCAAGGTCAATACTTCTTGTTGGATGAGTAATTTTCTGCAATGCAACCTAGCGGACTGTATCCTGACTCAGGTCTTAGTATCCAGAATTCCTGTCCACATCCTCTTTATTCTCCCTTGATAAATATCTCTTCAAAAATTCCTGGAAGATCTGAAATTTCCACTCGTACTGTAGCATAAAAGTATAATTATGAGCTGGGGCTTCATCTGAGTGATTAAGCCCGGCGGGCTTAAGGATGGTTGGACCAAAAAAAATCAAGGGTCAGGCCAAAAATGACAAGCTCAGTTAGTATTTAAGCCCGGCGGGCTTAATCTATATCAGAAAATCGTGGCAGTTTTATGTCTCACCAACTAAGTAAGTTTTGGGAAACACATAAAATCATAGAATCTGGACAATTTTTTTTTTGAATCCAGATTGATTGATATTAAGCCCGGTGGGCTGAAGAATGCTTGGACTAAAAGACTTTGAGTGTAGGGCAACAGGGAAGCACAGGGGTGTTTTTAAGCCCGGCGGGCTTAATCTAAAAAAGATATTCCTGGTGGGCTCGTGCTTCACTAGGTAAGTCTGATTGGGTCCTGCATAAAATAATAGAATACATCAAAAGTTTTTGGTTTTAATCCAAAATTCATTGATATTAAGCCCGGTGGGCTTAAGGATGCTTGAACTAAAAAAATATTGTATGTGCAGGAAAACAAGGAAAATCAAGGGTTCTGTTTAAGCCTGGCGGGCTTAATCTACAACAAAAAAGCCTGGCCGGCTTATACACCGACTAAAGCCAAGAAGGCGCTGTTACCCTGGGACTTGGTTTCACAGAAAGCACTACCCTCACAGTCAACGGTGGCGCTTAGGACGCCAGAACCGGCAGCTGAAGGGGCCCTAGTGCCGGTTCATTGCAAGACTTTGGGACAAGTGAGCTTCAGTTAAAAGTTTTTAAAAACCGTTAGCTCTGTAGTAAATTACCGATGGATCAAACATGTAGCCTCGGTTCATACAGGCAGAGAACGAAGTTGGGAACAGCCTGATGGACTCCCCCACTGGCGCCCTGAACCTAATAACGTTCCTTACAGTAATATGTATCCGTATAGTCATCCAAAGCCTAGGCATGGACGCCGGTAGGCCCTCGCAGCCTGGTGCCCTTGAAAACCTACCACCTACAGGCTTCAGCTGGTCAAAAGGTACCAGATCAAAGGCCGAGGTATCCAGGCTACACCTACTACAGTCTAGGCCTTCTGCCATAGTGGAGACCCAACTCCTTACCGTATTCAAGAAGTTGGGACTCAAAGACACTCTGTGTCCTCCCAACAACGTGGACACTCGAAATAGGGGAGACGCGAGGCCTACATCTACTATACTTCTACTATCTTTGTCACACTCAAGGTCTTGTAGCTCCAGTACACATATCTTGGGGCAGCACGTTTGGGCTGATTGTCCGCACCTCGAGGATATGCCCTCGAGTAAAGGCACAAGTGTAGCCTCTGCGTTTGTCTGAGGGTACCAAAGTATGCGCATTGTACTGTGTGTCAGGGCGGCATGGCCGCGCCAATACTACTCTCATTATGCAAAGCTTGCAAGAACAGCTCACCGCAGATGCAGCCATGGCCCGCATGAAGCCCAATATAGAAGCGGACGCAGAAAGACCAAAGGTCATGGGAACCACCAGCGCTACTACTATGTTTAATTCCATGCAGGTGGCTATGAATAACATGTCTAGGCACATAGAAGGGCAGTCAATAGTACTCAGTGCAATGGTAACGGAGCTGAAGATGATACAAGAGTTGGTTAGCAGTCTGTCTCAGTACATGGAGGCCTCTACGAACCAGACGGCTGAGCTGCTACAGCTTATGAGGTACAACATGGGAAGCTCTGCTTTGATAGATGCAAACACTGTCTCTGCTAGTCCTAGGGTTGGTAGGCCCATAGACTCTGCGAAAGAGTCCTACCTATGTGGAGCTAAGATAGTGAACAAGTATGACATGATAGCATGCGTTATATACAGGCTAGTGATGCTTGCAAGAGCGTCCTATGAAAAGTTGGACAGTAAGCTCATGGACCCGTCCGTAATAATGTCGGTAAGGTACACTGATATCAAGAAGATTGTTTAAGCCCATAGCTACATCCGAGTTCTACAACGCTAGAACTAAGACTTCAAAGCCAAGTTTTGGGGTACCAGAGAAGTCCGAAAGAGGACCACGCAAAGCACTTACTATACTATCTGACTCTAGTCCCCAGACTCACTGCCAAGTGACGGTAGCGGATATGAAGGGCTTGTGTAAAGACCCCAACTGCGGACAGCTACTTGGGGCCACAATAGAGGTTGCATCCCAAATATGTGAGATTAGAGGTATCCTGTGCCCTGTGGCCAAGGCTTACTGTGGTTCTCTAGGCGCACGCCCGCGATTTGGCGGCAAAGACGGCGAGTCTCTAGTTCTGGATCCGGAGCCACTAAAGGCTGTATGCCATGATGGGCCACTAGAAAGGAAGATTAGGGATGCTAAGGCCACAGTAAGAGACACCTACATAAGAGACTTCCTGACCCTTGGGCCCGTAGAAGCTATGCGGAAGATCAGAGCGAACGCCTACAAGCCAGACCCAAAGACCAAAACGTCATAGCTCCCAACACGAACCAAAGAGTTTTTAAAACTTAGCTTGTGAGAAGTTAAACAGACCTAAAATTATCAGATATATACTTCAACCTAGGCGGGCAGTCCTCTGATAGAGCCATTTGAATAGTGGGCACATTGCCACTTTCCCCGAGGCCATCTGGATTTTGAAGCTTGTTCATGTCAGAAATTCAGCTTCCAAGGTGTTGGCAGTGGGGGTGGTGGATCAATCTCCTGGGGTGATTTATGCACTTTTAAAATATAACTGGCTTATTTCAGAGTTCTATGGTCATGTTTTCCAAGAACTGTAGTAATAGATAAACCATGGTTGGATATAATTTTCATCCAAGCTCAAACTATAGTCTCCATTTCACAAATTATAATGTGTTTAATTTTGTTATGAGCTGTCATTGATTAAACATTGGTTGTAATAAAAAGAATTTCTTGCCTCAGAAATTTCTATAAAAACAATTGGATCTTTTGAATTTTTTTTGAAAACTCCTCTGATGTATCATTATACATTGGTGATACATAATAGATAGGCATGGAGATAACATTGGTGCACACCAAGGATACAGAGTAGATAGAGGTGGGATAAGTGGGGGATATAGAGAAGTCACCTCCATGGAGGTTCCAACTTTTTTTTCCTGGTGTTACTGCTTCTATTTCCTGTCAGGGGTTCTTCAGGGAGTTTTAGGTGGTCCAGAAGCGCTCACAAGGTTGAGTAACAGGTGGTTGTTGAGTGCTGAGAAAGGTTAAAGGGTTGTTGAATGAACTTCAAGTATAAAACAAGAAAAAACTGACTATATAACAGGCTATAAGGCTGGTTGATATGGTGGATAAAAGCTGGTAAATGTAAGTGAAGATTGTCAAGATTTCACCTTCAGAAATTTATGCGAGAGAAGAGGGGACAATCTTGAGGGAACTGATTGGAACAAGGAGCTCAAATATGATGTGATTTTTAGGGGCTCAGACTTGATAGTTTTGTTTCTTCTGACATATAGACCAGATTAAGTATTCTAGCACAAGATTGGCCAATAAGTGGTTGAGCTAAATAATCTAATATAAGCATATGCTAGTAGTTAAATAACATATGGAAGATAGCATTGTAATTTAACAATGGAATAAAACATTGTAATTTTTAAACCAAGGAAACTCTTAAGGCATTACAACTATGTAATGGAATAACATCAATATGATAATTGATGGAATAAATTGAATAACATCATACATTATGATGGATAAGATGAATAGAAAGAGTGGATGACATAGTAAGAAAGAGTTGTGAGCGGAAACGTAGACAGAAATTCTGACACAACCCCGCGCGAACATGCGGTGAGATGGTGAAGAAAGGAGTAGAGATGTAGTTGTTGAAGATTGGTGATTGGATTTGTTGGTGTTGTTGAATGGGGATGATTTTGTTTTAAAGGAGGCTGACTTCGGATTCATGGCCATCGGTGTTAAGTTTTTATGCGTATAAACTAGAGACTTGATTTCAGCAAAATAAGAGAAGAAAGAACAAGAAAGAAAAGAACAAGTACCTAGAGGATTACTATGACAGTAAGAGAACGAAGCTGAAAGAAGAGAGACAAAGAGACAATAATCCACCACACTACACTCTCAGGGACAGAGACTAAGAAAAGGGAGAAGATTAGCAACGAGAAAAGAGACGACAATGATTGGAGAGTGAATTGTTGATTACCACAACTCTTGTCGATGGCAGCTGGTGATCTCGAGGACGACCGGATAGAATGGACTGAAGAAGTCGAATCGGGTCGAAGGAAGTTGTCCAGATGTTGATGTTCTGGTTCAAGATGAGGAAAGAAAATAAGAGGGGAGGTCGAACTAATAAAGCAACCTGAAGAGTGAGAGCGCGCAGGAAGCGGGAGCGCTTGGAGCGCGGACTCCTCAGATTGAAATACCAATACACCCCCATGCTCAAGTCTGATCAGGCGAAGAGCACAGGAAGTTAAGGCCTCGCAGAGCTCTCTTGTTGGAGATCTTTCCGACTGATTTGGTGAGGAAATCGGCCAGCATGAGATGAGTGGGAATGTATTTGAGCTCAATTGACTTCATTTTTATTTCTCGACGAATGAAGTGATGTCTTAAGGACATGTGCTTGGTTTTGAAGTTGGAGTGATTGGACTCGTTGTTGGCCAAGGCAATCGCCCCTTGATTGTCTTCGAATATGGGAGTCGGACCTTTTAGCTTGATGTTGAATACTTTCTTGAGCAGCGTTTTGATCCACATGATCTCTTTGGTGATGTCGCCAATGGATTTGTAATCTGCTTTGGTGGAGGACAGTGAAAGCGTTGGTTGCTTCTTAGATTTCCATGATATGACATTTCCATTCAGCATAATTAAGTTGCCTGAGACAGATCTTTGAGATTCAGGGCAGGATGCCCAGTCGGCATCGGCGTAGCCGACTAAAGAGTCTTGGTTGTCTGAGCTTCTAGAGAGAGTCAACCCAATATCGCATGTACCTTTGAGGTATTGAAGTACTTGCATACCGGCGTCCCAGTGATTAGTTCCTGGAGCATTCAGATATTGAGAGAGCGAGCTGACTGCAAAGGTGATGTCAGGGCGTTTTGTCATGCTTCAAATAGTTGAGAGCGCCGACTACAGCTCTGAAGTTGTTGCCCGACTCTAGGTGATTCACTTTCTCTTCTCTAGTGGCGGCTATCAGATGACTCTTTGGCTTCATTGGAGTTGATGCCGGGAACAGATCTTGACAGTTGAATTTCTCGAGCTGTGTATCGAATGTAGTGTCTTTGAGTTAGCATGACGGAATTGGCGGATTGAATGACGTTCATTCCAAGTAGGAGATTTGACTCTCCGAGGTCCTTGATTTGGAACCGAGATCGAACCTCTTCTTTGAATTCTTCAGGATTTTTGCTGAAGATAGCAAGATCATCTACATGGAGATACAGGAACGTCCCCTTCCTCCAGAACACTGTCATGCGACCAACCCAACGTACAGATGGGGATTTGGTTGATCGAAGCGCAAAGGGGACTGGAGGATGAGTCAAAGATATTCTTCGAAGCAACTCGAGGATATCTTCAAGTCAAAGTATTCTTGAAGATAAATTCAAGACTAACTTCGAAGATGAGAAGTATAGACTAATACTGGGCTCAGGTAGGACTCGAAGTAATCAGGGTGATGGCTGATTAAGGAAAGGTAACATAAAACAATGTTATATTAATTAAGTGAAGAAAAGAAGAAATGTAAAGAAAGTACAGTTGCTTTTATAGGCAAGTATTGTCATGATGCTTTTGTGAAGATGAGTCAGGAAAGTATTTACTCACAGTTAGATTTACACGAGTGATTGAAAGAAAGTCAAATGAAAACATAATCGATGATATGACAATTAATTCGAAGATACAAGACAGAGATTCCCAGGTGATGTAATTGGTAAGTGCGAGGCTTGATTGAAAGGGTTAAGCGCCAAGCTGAGAGTCGAGGCATGCAAGCTAGTCCGAGTAAGGGTTATTGGATAAGCGTCGAAGAGCCGTTGAATCACCGGAAAGGGAAATCTTCGAATCAGGGACCGGATTGGGTAATGAGTTTTGATGAGTGTCCCGTTGATTAGGTGTCACACATTTGGTCCTTTGAAAGTTTGAAACTGAGTGTTGCATTTGAAGTTTGATGCATATGGAAATGCTGAGCCGGGTTTGGCTGAGAGTGAGAGTTACAGCGTGACAAACACACACGGTTTGGCGTCACATTTCCTAAAGCCGATTTGGGACAACCATTCTGTCAGGGTTCTGTGCCAGGCGTTTGGAGCCTGTTTGAGGCCGTACATTGCCTTCTTCAATTTCAGCACGTGGTTGTCTGGGACCTCGATGCTTTGGGGAGGATTGAGAAAGAGATTTTCTTTTAATGGGGCATTCAGGAAAGCGCTCTTGATGTCGATTTGATGAAACTTGAGGTTTCTCTTGAGTGCAAAGACAATAAGCATTCTCAGAGATACTATCTTCCCTGTGGGCGCAAAGGTTTCTTTGTAGTCGGTTCCTCTCTTCTGTTGGAAGCCTTTAGCACACAGTCAAGCTTTGTACTCAATTGGAATATTGAGTTGGTCTTTTTTGATTTTGAAGACCCAGGTGCAGTTGATGCGACTTTGGTCTTCTGCCTTCTTGACTATTGCCCAGACGTCATGATCCCACATGTTGGTGATTTCTTTATCGATCGCCTTCTGCCAGAATGAAGAATCTGGGGAATTAATGGCTTGTAAGTAAGTCTTGGGAACAACATTTTCATCGTTCTCCGTGAGGTGCAGTATGATGGAGTTGCCTCTTCTGTCGACAGATAGGATGTTGTTGGTTGAGATGTGACTGGAGATATTGTTTGGAGCTTTATGAACTTGAGTCTCTGCACGTGGGGTATCAAGAGGTTCAGGGACTGAGATTGGGTTCTGTTCAGAATTATCTTCTAGTTGCACTTGATGATTGTTTGTGTCAAAAATGTCTACGGAGGTTTCGGTCTTGTTGTTTATGTTCATAAGTCCAGGAAAGCTGTCTTCTACAAACTTGACGTTCCGGCTTCTCACTATCCTTCCTTCTTGAAACTTGAAGATACGGTACGTTGAGAAGTCGTTCTCGTAGCCAACCATCACTCCCTCCTCTGCGGTGGGATTCAGCTTGAAATCTCTCTTTTCCTCTGGAATGAGGGAGTAAGCTAGACATCCGAATGGCCTGAGTGCATCTAAATTGGCGGTTCTTCCCATCCACGTTTCGTAAGGGATTTTCATTCGTCTTGTGCTTGAAGGTGTCAGGTTGGAGAGTTGAGTTGCTGTATGAACAGCGTCGGACCAAAATTTTCGAGGGAGGTTTGATTGAACCAGGAGGCATCTTGCCTTTGTACGTATTGCTTGGTTCGCTCGTTCCGCCATTCCGTTGTTCTGGGGTGTGGAAGCCGGAGTGATGTGATGAGAGATCCCTTCGGTCGTGCAGAACGTTTTGAACCTCTTGTTGATGAATTTGCCTCCACCGTTGGAGACAAGAGTGCGAAGTGACTTTTTGGTTTCCTTCTCAGAGGCTGTTTTGTATTCTACAAATTGATCGAACACCTCTGATTTGTGTTTCAAGAATTTGACTGTTTTGTATCTGCTGTGTTGATCGACCAGCGTCAGGAAATACTGAGATCCCCCTGTCGATTAGACTGGAAAGGGACCGACCAAGTCTATGTGGACAGCCTCCAGAACTTCACTTACACTCTTGAAGTGACTTGAAAATGGCAGTGCTTTGAGTTTGCACTCTGTGCATATCTTACACGGGTCACCTTGATCTTCAAGCCTAAGATGCTTCAGATATTTTTGGTGAGGATGACCCATTCTTACGTGCCAGTTGGGTGTATCTGGACTTGATTGGTAGCAGGCAGAATTGGATTGGATTGCAGAGAATTGAGAGGAATGGATTTCTAACAAGTTATTTTTAACTGAACCAAGCAGTTGGTACCTATTTTCTACATCTATTTCCACCTCGTCGTTGTCGAGCTTATGGATTTGGAATCAATTCTTAAAGAGACAAGGGATTGAGATGAGTGACCAATTGAGGCTTGGAACCAACAGTACATTGTCCAGGGTGATTTTCTTACCCAGATGATTCACCAGGGTGGCAGTCCCAATGGCCGTGGCGTTCAAGAAGTTGTTATGACCTCCTGTGACAATCTTCATGTTGGTTTCGGAGATGGGTTGAAATACTGCAGGATTGTTGACAAGGTGATGGGTTGCACCGGAGTCCAGCACGACGGGTTTGCAGTTGGCCTCGGTCATGAACAGGGATGCCTCTGACTCGTGACCGTCGTTTGCTTCAACGAGTTGAGCAGCAGGTTTATCGCCGCCGGTGCCGTTTTGATTGAACCTGGTCATGTATTGTTTGCGGAGATTGGGATGGGTTTCCCAGCAAGCCTCGCCTGAGTGGGTGGTAACGAGGGGATTGTGTCGTCTGTTCTCGCAAAAAGGACCGTCCCGTTTATTGCGATGTTTTCCTTTCTTGGTGGATTCATGCATCAGAGCAGCGGCTGAGTCCGATTGTTCCTTGGTCTTTACATTCGAGGAGGATTGAGGGGCTCTCTTCTTTCTTGATTCCTCGAGATGAACAAGTTCTTGAAGCTTTGTCAACTTGGCGTTTGGACTTTTGATGATGACCTCGTTCATGACAATATTGTCTACAACGTTCCATAAATCTTTGGAAAGTTTGGAGAGAATGGAGAAGCAGAGGATGTTATCCGGTACTCCGAGCTTGACAATGGCAATTTTGATGAGCATCTTGTGCATGTCAGTGATAAAATCACTGAGATTTCCTCGGTATTCGTATCACATGAATTTTAACCATACTCGTCCCTTGTTGTTGGACAAGGTGGATGCGTACCGAGAGACAACTTGGCTCCAGATGGCATAGGGGCTTTCCTCGTTTTCTGGAGTGATGACGGATTTGAATGCCGTCTCACTCATGAAGTTCATGAGAATGTCAACCGTCTCGGCATGTTTCTTAGCGACCGCATCATGAGCGGCTCCAGCTAATGCTACTGGCGGTTCGAGGACGTATTTCAAGAGCCCCTTGTGACGGAGATGAGCCTTCATTCGCATGGACCAATGCAGATAGTTTTTCTCATTGAGTCGAGGAATGTTAACCTTTGACTGGGCAGTTTCGTTGTTGGCCATGGTAATCCTCTAGAGTTTATCGTCGAGACTGTAAATCTGTTAAGTTTTTATGTGTATCAAATAGAGACTTGATTTCAGCAAAATAAGAGAAGAAAGAACAAGAAAGAAAAGAACAAGTACCTAGAGGATTACTATGACAGTAAGAGAACGAAGCTGAAAGAAGAGAGAAAAAGAGACAATAATCCACCACACTACACTCTCAGGGACAGAGACTAAGAAAAGGGAGAAGATTAGCGATGAGAAAAGAGACGGCAATGATTGGAGAGTGTATTTTTTGATTACCACAACTCTTGTTGATGGCAGCTGGTGATCTTGAGGACGACCGGATAGAATGGACTGAAGAAGTCGAATCGGGTCGAAGGAAGTTGTCCAGATGTTGATGTTCTGGTTTGAGATGAGGAAAGAAAATAAGAGGGGAGGTCGAACTAATAAAGCAACCTGAAGAGTGAGAGCGCGCAGGAAGCGGGAGCGCTTGGAGCGCGGACTCCTCAGATTGAAATACCAATAATCGGAGTCCAGGTTGTTATTGGGATTGTTGACTGAGATAGAAGCAAAGGAAGCAACAAGATTGTTGGTGAGCTTAGCACTTCAATTTGCGGTAGTAAGATGGGTTTTGGCGTTTGGCAATCGTTCTTTCAGTTGTTGTCGATATTCTTTGAGCTTGTGCGGATGTTTAGCAAAACACTGGGCTTCCGAATGCTTGGCTGATGGGTCGTGGCGTCCATCTTTGTATAGATAAGTAAGGAGAGCAGCCGCAGAATCTGATTCAGTCTGATCAAAGTTGGCAGCTGGTTGAGGTTGAACAGTAGCTCAAGATTGAGTCTTAGTCTTGTTGTCCAGCATGTCTAGAACAAGATTGTATGTAACAACTGTAGACGACTGTCCAGTGCTGATGATGGCATCCTGGATCAAACTGAGCAAAGAGGGAATTTTGTCTAGAATCAAGTGAGCAGTTTGTTGCTCATCCGGGGTCTGATCAAGGGATTTTAATTTGGCGATTGCATCTCTATACTTCATGATTGATCCGGAAAGATTTTTTGGATTAATCTCAATTAGGTTAAGATTTCGATAAGCACGAAAGAGATTGGCTTCTTTCTTTGACGAGCTGAAAGCAAGAGTATTGGACCATAGCTTCACTGGATCAGTGTCGCCGCCGTTAGCCGTTACCGATGAGATAAGAGAACCATGGATGTGGGGAGCGAGAATCGCCATGGCATCCTTCTTGAGATCTATGATGGATGGATCGTCATCAGCAATGAATTTACCGGTTGAATCACGAGGTTTTTCGCCGTTTAACATCTTCATCATGTTAAGACCGTTTAGAACAGCAATCATCTTGAATTTCCATTTGAGAAAGTTGTTGGCGGTGAGTATAGGGAGTTTGGGGAGTTTGTGGTTCATGGAGGATTGAAGAATGAGGAAGGGAATAAGGATGTTTGAGGGAGTTAGGAAAGTGAGTGAGATAATTTTCTTGAGGAAGAGATTTGAGACTGTAAATCTGTCAAGATTTCACCTTCAGACATTTATGCGAGAGAAGAGGGGACAATCTTGAGGGAACTGATTGGAACAAGGAGCTCAAATATGATGTGATTTTTAGGGGCTCAGACTTAATAGTTTTGTTTCTTCTGACATATAGACCAGATTAAGTATTCTAGTACAAGATTGGCCAACAAGTGGTTGAGCTAAATAATCTAATATAAGCATATGCTAGTAATTAAATAACATATGGAAGATAGCATTGTAATTTAACAATGGAATAAAACATTGTAATTTTTAAACCAAGGAAACTCTTAAGGCATTACAACTATGTAATGGAATAAAATCAATATGATAATTGATGGAATAAATTGAATAACATCTTACATTATGATGGATAAGATGAATAGAAAGAGTGGATGACATAGTAAGAAAGAGTTGTGAGCGGAAACATAGACAGAAATTCTGACAAAGATGGGGATATCATTTCGTGGGAAGGAAGGGCTGCTTATATATCCATTCTGGGCTCTTGGGGGCAAAGCAGAAGCTCTGTTTTTCCTGGTCTAGTCTTCTACTAAGCCCTAGTTACCTGTACAACTGGTTTGGTTACGGTAGGGCTTAGTTACATGTTTCAAAAGGCCCAAAGTGGTTTAATGTTCCCAGTAAGGTGATTACTTTTGTTTATTCCTTCCTTTTGGAACATTAGTCTATTTACAACTAACCAATTGGGCTATCTTGGCCTTAGTAGGAAAAGTATGGCCGTGGCGTTGGTTGTGGCTTTTATTACAGGTGCCAGGTACATGTAACTATGGAAATGATGATTTAAACCTTATTTATGCATCATAACCAAACTCTATTAACCTTAATTACATAGTCTACTAGCATATATTTAAGGTTATGTAGATCTTCAAGTCATATGAAAACTTGAAGTCCTTGTGAAGGGATATGAAGGAGTAATAATTACGGGGTAGTTTTGCTGAGCTACCCTAGGTTACATTACCTGTAGATTCAGAATCTGAAATAATATTCTAAGTTTTCTTTATACTTTAGAAGTTATATCTAGATTCTGTGTTATATGTTTTGTTTTAATAATTTCTTTTGAAACAAAAAGACGTAAGGTGTGAATTCTTTTGAGACTAAGAATATAAGTTGTATATTGGTATAATTTGCTATGGTCAGGTTTTCTCTGAATTAGTAGCAGGCTGACAGGATGCTGTTAAGCTAAACAGCGGCTGAGACAGCAGACACAAGGCGGGGTGAGTGGATGATGAGTGTGGAAGGATGAGGAGAGGGTCCTTCCACATCAGCTGTCTCAGGTACACTACATACAACTTGTGATATGTAAGTGACATGAGATAGAAATGTGAGAAGGAAAGAAGTAAGAGAGAAAAAGAAATAACACTTCAGTGAAATCTAACACCCCCCCTTGCTGAACACATGAGTTAACTAGGAAGAGAAAGAAGAGGAATGAATAAAATGAGAAAGAAAAAGAAAGGGAATCAAAGGAAAGGGAGAGAAAGATGAGAGAGGAAGGGAGAAGATCTAAGAGAAATTTAAACAACAAGTCCAAACATTTCACGATGTTTCTCCAGAGCAACGCGGGGAAGTGGTTTTGTTAGCATGTCGGCAAGCATGTCTCTTGTGGAAACATGAAGAAGGATGATTTTGTCTTGCTGAACGCAGTTGCAGATGAAATGATATTGTGCATGGATGTGCTTGGTGCAGGCGTGACGTTCTGGATTCTTGGCAAGCGCTTCAGCGCCTTTGTTATCCACATCAAGAGGAATAGCGGTGTCCAGGCAAAGATGAAGTTCTGACAAGAGGTTTCAAAGCCAAAGGCCCTCTTTACACAAGTCGGAGAGAGCTGTATACTCCGCTTTGGTACTTGAGAGTGAGACTGCCGCTTGCTTGCGAGATTTCCACGAGATTGCGCCATTGACGAGGCGGTATGTGTATGCTGAAGTTGATCAACAATCATCCCTGTCCTCTGCCCAATCGGAATCTGAATATCCTGAGAAAGTGAGGTTCCCACCAAGGTGTAATTTGAGATCCTTTGTTGACACAAGGTAGTTGAGTATCCAAAGACCAGCATTCCAGTGAGGAGACAATGGATCACACAGATGCTGGGAGAGTTGGTTTACAGAAAATGAGACATCGGGGCGGGTACATTGGGAGACCCACAGAAGAGACCCGATCAGTTGAGGATACGGTCCCGGTGACGGATCATCCCCTGGGAGACGACGGCCAAGACTCTTGAAGAAGGAGTTGGTTGGAGTGGAGACTGGCGTGTGTTTGTTGTTGAGAAAGCGGACGCATAAATTGGAGATGTAATGCGCTTGATTGAGAAGAACATGCTTTGTGGTTGTGTTGCAAGAGATTTTCAAAGATAGGAAATGATTGAGTTCCTCATTGGCACCGATCTTGAACCGCTTGCCTATTGAGGTGATGATAGAGTCTAAAACCTGAGGCTCTCCAACAATAGCTAGATTGTCCATGTGAGTGGTCAGTACACCAACCAATTTGCCTGAGCTGAGCTTGAAGTAAAGGGTGGGGTCATATTTCGAGTTTGACCACCCGATTTCGAGGAGAGCTTTATGTAATTCAAGATTGCATTGCCTTGGAGACTGTTTGAGACCATACAGATGATCTGGGGCCTTGCAATACCTGCCCAAGCAGCGAAGAGGCAGAGGAGATGGCGGCCTTGGGGGCAGTGAGTCAGGAATGGGAGGTGAGGGAGATGGTGGCTTTTCAGAGGAAATGGGAAGGGGAAGAAATATTAAGGGTGGAAGAGAGATGGGGCAGATTTCTGAGGAAACGGATCTAACAGGAGGGGGGGAAGAGAGGGAAGAAGACGAGACGTTGGATGTTGAGGAGGAGTCTGAGTCGGACAAGATTTTTGGAGGCGTGCGTGGAGCGTTTCCAGGGGCATGAATTGAGGCAGTCAAACGTCTATCAAACCGTGGCTGGAGTTGGATATCCAGCAGTGGATCCCGCTGTGGTGAAGTTGGAACTGTGGTATTCTCTTCAGCAACAGGGTCTTGGGGGAGTGAATCAAGGGGAGTGGGATGTACAGAAAGAAGGGGAGATGAAGGCAACAGAGGGGGAGAAGAAGATATAATTGACGGCCAAGAGACTTTGACTGTTATTTCAGAAGAGGAAGGAGAGATAAGTTTGCTGCCGTATGGAAAGACTGTATTGTTGAAGATGACATCTTGCGACTTTACTACAGAACGTTTGTCCAGATCCCATAGCCAAAATCTGTTGCCATTGGAAAGATACAAAAGACGAATTGAGGCTCGTCCTTGGGCGTTGATAAACGCACGCCAAGCGCGCACGCCAACACCAACCCGGGGCGCCCTACACGCCAAAAAAAAGTGGCGTGTAGGGTCTACACGCCAATTTTATTTGGCGTGTGAGACCCACACGCCAAAAATGGCGTGTGGTTCCCACACGCCAAAAATGGCGTGTGGTTCCCACACGCCAGATTTTTTTGGCGTGTGGGCCCCGCACGCCAAATAAAATTGGCGTGTGGGCCCCGCACGCCAATTGTTTGGCGTGCGCTCCCACACGCCAAACAATTGGCGTGTGGGAGCGCGCGCCAAACAATTGGCGTGCGGCTCCCACACGCCAATTGTTTGGCGTGTGGGAGGATCCCGCTCACGAAATCGAATGGGAGGTCCCATTCGATTACGTGAGCGGGCTGGCTGACAAGGTTATACAACCTCGTCAGCCGGGAGGACTTCCTCCCGGACGACGAGGCTATACAACCTCGTCGGCCAGGAGGACTTCCTCCTGGCTGACGAGGTTGTATAACCTCGTCAGCCGGGAGGACTTCCTCCCGGCTGACGAGGTTATACAACCTCGTCAGCCAGGAGGAAGTCCTCCTGGCCGACAAGGCTGTATAACCTTGTCGGCCAGGAGGACTTCCTCCTGGCCGACGAGGTTGTATAACCTCGTCGGCCGGGAGGAAGTCCTCCCGGCCGACGAGGCTATACAGCCTCGTCAGCCAGGAGGACTTCAAGGTTATACGACCTCGTCAGCCGGGAGGAAGTCCTCCCGGCTGACGAGGCTATACAACCTCGTCGGCCAGGAGGACTTCCTCCTGGCTGACGAGGTTGTATAACCTCGTCAGCCGGGAGGACTTCCTCCCGGCTGACGAGGTTGTATAACCTCGTCAGCCGGCCCGCTCACGTAATCGAATGGGCCCTCCCATTCGATTACGTGAGCGAGGGGGGACCCGCACGCCAAAAAAACTGGCGTGCGGGGCCCACACGCCAAAAAAAATTGGCGTGTGGGAACCACACGCCATTTTTGGCGTGTGGGTCTCACACGCCAATTTATTTTGGCGTGTAGACCCTACACGCCAATTTTTTTTGGCGTGTAGCCCCCGCACGCCAAAAAAAAGTGGCGTGCGGGTTGGCGTTGGCGTGCGCCGTTGGTGTGCGTTTATCAACGCCCCTCGTCCTCTCTGGTCCAGCTTGTTTTGATTAGCTTCAGCTACCTTGTACCATACAAGACAACCAAAGAGGTGAAGAGATTTGATATTGACTGATGGTGAGCCTAGGATGGAGTGTGGGGATTTGAAACCCAGAGGAGTGTGACAGGGAAAAGAATTATATCCGTGCATGAAGTGTCAAACGGCGTTTGCCCAAAAAGATTTGGGTAGATTTGCGCTAAGGAGAGAGCATCGGATGAAATTGCTGATGGTGCGGTTAGTTCTTTCCGCAACCCCATTCAGCTCCGGTGAATGCGGTGGGCCAGGTTCATGTTTGATGGCGGCTGATGAGAGATAGGAGGTGAACAAATTTGAGATATATTCACCGCCGTTATCCGTTCTGAGTGCAAGGATTGTGTGAGCGCCATCTTTCTCAAAGAAGGCACGAAACGTTTTGAAACAAGAAAAAGAATCAGTCTTTGATTTCATGGGATAAACAGCTAGAGATTTAGAGCAGTCGTCAACAAATGTAATGAAATACGAGTAGCCTTTGCGCGATTTTACCTTGTAAGAACCAACATTGGAATGAATGAGCTGACCGGGAGAATCGGATCAATGCAGAGCACAAGATTTGAAGGCTTTTCGATGCATCTTTGATTGGACGCAAATAGGACACTGTCGAACGGCCATTTTGTTCATTTCTGAGGGGAAAATTTTGTTTTGTTTTAGTACGAATTTGAGGGATTTGAGTCCCAAGTGGGAAAGACGATTGTGATAGCCTAGAAGGGACACATCAGGGGAAGAAGAGGTGAAGGAGGTAGAAGAACAGGAGCTCACAGGCTCCGACGGGAGGTAGTATAAATTTCCTCAACGGTATCCACAACCCGAGAGGGAGCCTTCAACTTGTGTTGCCTTAGTGTGATAGAGATTGCACAACGATTTGGTGAATATAACCATCAGACCAGCATCACAGAGATTTGTGATTGACAGTAGTGGCTCGTGAAGAGATGGGACAACCAGAGTTTTGAGCTTGGGTCCTCCTTTGATTGGCAGGCGAGTAAAACCTTTGTGAGTCGCCTCAACAACCAAATGATTGGCTAATCGGACCGGGGTTTGGTCAATGGATGGATGCTCAACAGACGAGAGATGCGGGGTAATAGACATCAAACATCCAGAGTCTAGATTTGAATCGCCGGACGCAAAGGGATTGATTGAGGAAGATAGGGACGCAACTGCGTTACCAGCTACAACATTGATCTGAGAACCAGAGTAATCCAAATCTTTGGTGTCGTCGTCAGATTCTTGAGTGGATTGGCCAAGGGTAGTGACCAAGGTGCAATCTGCCCTTGCTTCAGACTTGGCGGACTGGTTGGGGCACTTATTTTGGTACTTGGTCTTGGAACAAGGCTTTTGATTTGCCTTAACTTTGGCTAGGATGTGGTGGGTGTTGTTGCATGAGTCGAGGTCATGCCCGTCTGTGTTGCAGAAATCACAGTGGTGTTGCTTTTTATCAAGATCCCCAGGGTGTTTGTCGGATCTTGGTTTTGCTTTGGTGAAGGAAACCGACTTGGTGACGTGTTTTTTGAGATTGACAACGAGTGTGCTTGTTTTTGAGAGCCATGACAATTGTTTCCGTTTTCACATCTTCCTGATGGGCGTTGATAAACGCACGCCAACGGCGCACACCAACGCCAACCCGCACACCAATTTTTTTTGGCGTACGGGGCCTACACGCCATTTTTTTTTGGCGTGTAGGGTCTACACGCCAAAAATAAAGGGCGTGTGAGACCCACACGCCTAAAATGGCGTGTGGTTCCCACACGCCATTTTTTTTTGGCGTGTGGGCCCCGCACGCCAAATAAAATTGGCGTGTGGGCCCCGCACGCCAAATAAAATTGGCGTGTGGGCCCCCCTCGCTCACATAATCAAATGGGAGGGACCATTTGATTAGGTGAGCGGGGCCCCTCCCGGCTGACGAGTTTATACAACCTCGTCAGCCGGGAGGACTTCCTCCCAGCACAAGGCTGTATAGCCTCGTCAGCCGGGAGGACTTCCTCCAGGCTGACGAGGTTATACAACCTCGTCAGCCAGGAGGAAGTCCTCCTGGCTGACGAGGTTGTATAGCCTTGTCGGCTGGGAGGACTTCCTCCTGGCTGACGAGGTCATACAACCTCGTCGGCACTGCCAGCATAATTGCCTAGGTTGAGTTCATCCCAGTTAAACTAGGATGAAAAAAACCAATTTAAAGTAGGTTGACCTCAACCAATGAAATATAAAACCAAGGGGGGTGACTTGGATTTATATTTCATCAGTTGATTTCAACCAAGTTTAAATTGGTTGAGTGCATCCCAGTTTAACTAAGATGAATTCATCCTAGGCAATTATGCTGGCAGTGCGGCCGGGAGGACTTCCTCCTGGCCAACAAGGTTATACAACCTTGTCGGCCAGGAGGAAGTCCTCCCGGCTGACGAGGTTGTATAACCTTGTCAGCCGGGAGGACTTCCTCCCGGCTGACGAGGTTATACAACCTCGTCAGCCAGGAGGGAGTCCTCCTGGCCAATGAGGTTGTATAACCTCGTCGGCCGGGAGGACCTCCTCCCGGCCGACGAGGTTATACAACCTCTTCGGCCAGGAGGAAGTCCTCCCGGCCGACGAGGCTGTATAACCTCGTCGGCCAGGAGGACTTCCTCCTGGCTGACGAGGTTGTATAACCTTGTCAGCCGGGAGGAAGTCCTCCCGGCCGACAAGGCTATACAACCTCGTCGGCCAGGAGGACTTCCTCCTGGCTGACGAGGTTGTATAACCTCGTCAGCTGGGAGGAAGTCCTCCCGGCTGACAAGGTTATACAACCTCGTCAGCCGGGAGCACTTCCTCCCAGCACAAGGCTGTATAGCCTTGTCAGCCGGGAGCACTTCCTCCCGGCTGACGAGGTTATACGACCTCGTCAGCCAGGAGGAAGTCCTCCTGGCCAACAAGGTTGTATAACCTTGTTGGCCAGGAGGACTTCCTCCTGGCTGACGAGGTTGTATAACCTTGTCAGCCGGGAGGAAGTCCTCCCGGCTGACAAGGCTATACAGCCTTGTGCCGGGAGGAAGTCCTCCCGGCTGACGAGGTTGTATAAACTTGTCAGCCGGGAGGGGCCCCGCTCACATAATCAAATGGTCCCTCCCATTTGATTATGTGAGCAAGGGGGGACCCGCACGCCAATCAATTGGCGTGTGGGCCCCGCACGCCAATTGTTTGGCGTGTGGGAGCGCACGCCAAACAATTGGCGTGGGGGGCCCACACGCCAATTTTATTTGGTGTGCGGGGCCCACACGCCAAACAATTGGCGTGCGGGAACCACACCCCATTTTTGGCGTGTGGGTCTCACACGCCCTTTATTTTTGGCGTGTAGACCCTACACGCCAAAAAAAAATGGTGTGTTGGCCCCGCACACCAAAAAAAATTGGCGTGCGGGTTGGCGTTGGTGTGCGGGTTGGCGTTGGCGTGCGCGCTTGGCGTGCGTTTATCAACGCCCTATTTTAATCAACTTGAAGTAACCAACATGATTCATTATGGGCATTAATAAAAAAACCCAGTTTTTCCGCGTTTACACCCGGTTTTCTGCGCAGCTGCGGCTGTGCAGTCTACCTGGTTTTCCACGCAGGCACCCGGTTTTTTTTTAATTTTTCATTTTTATGCAAATAGCATATGGAGGGCGGCATTTGATGCGCGTGACCCCAAAACAAATAAATAAATAAATAGAACAAGGAAAATAAACAAAATAATATAATATAAAATGATATAAAATTAAATAAATAGAATAAATGAAATGTATAAATTAAATAAATAAATTAAAAGCAAGAGACATAATTGCAAGTTAATGGTTTATGAATAACACAACCTCCCCAATCATCCGCATCAAATATTTTCTTTAAAACAAATAAAATAAATAAGTAAATCAACTAAAATAAACAAAACAAAATAAAATAAAATAAAATAAAATAAAACAAAATAAATGGAATAAATGAAATGAATAAAATAAATAGATAAATTAAAAGCAAGAGACATAATTGCAAGTTAATAATTTATGAATAGATAATAAATGTAATAAAGTTAATAATTTATGAATAAATAATAAATGTGTAACACTCAAAGCATTATGCAATGTACCATACCTCTGTGTATCATTGTATTTCCATTTCTTTGTCATGAAATCTGATAAGAAGTTAATTTTATAATCAGTATTTGTTTCCAATAGGGGGTATCAAATATGACCAAATCCACCATTAAAACCAGTGAATTAAAATATTCAGCAAAATTTGGATTTTGGAAATTCTGACCAATTTTATATGGGTATCAATGGTTTTTAAAAATGGTGGATTTTCAAAACCAGTTGATTAGATAATGGTGGATTTAGTCATATTTGATACCCCCTAATGAATTCTTCACCCTCTAAAGTGTATGAATCCATTTAAAAACTCCCTGAATATCTTGAAAGACAGACGTGAAGGTGTTTGGAAATAAATTGAGTCCAAACATCATAAAACTCCAACCAGTGATTTAAAAAGAGAACTGTTAGTCACATTAAATTCTACACCCCTTAAAGTGCTTTAAACAAGTTTAAAATGATGAGAATTCCTGGAAATTAAGCTGTGAGGATTTTTTATGAAAAAACCAGGTGGATTGGCCAAAAAAAATAGAAGATGTAGTTTTTCTGCAAAATAAAAAAATTACCATAAAATTCTAAACCCCTGTAAGTATGATAAATAAATTAAAAACTTTGAAAAATAATGAAAATCCGCCCGCAAAAAATTAAATTAAAAAAAACCGGGTGGATTGGCCAAAAAAAATAGAAGGCATGGTTTTTTTGAAAAATAAAAATTGCCATAAAATTCTACACCCCTGTAAGTATGAGAAATAAATTTAAAACTTTGAAAAATAATGAAAATCCGCCCGCAAAAAATTAAATAAAAAACAAACCGGGTGGATTGGCCAAAAAAAATAAAAATTACTATAAAATTTTCAACCCCTGTAAGTCTAATAAACAAATTTAAAATTTCGAAAAATAATGAAAATTCGCCCGCAAAAAATTAAATAAAAAAACCAGGTGTAAATGCGGAAAACCGGGTGTACTGCGCAGCAATTTGGACATCGCCGCTGCGTAAAACCGGGTGTAAACGCGGAAAAACCGGGGTTTTTTATTAATGCCCTTCATTATAAGCCATTTATTGCAAAATTTAAATTGAAAAATTCAACTTTTCCTTTTGAAAAGGAACGAAATTCTTATTACATATTCCTTGTCTATGTTGAAACCTTGCATTGTTAAGAATGATTCTTTTTTACCCATCAGCTATTCAATTTGAAGCCAATATGGCATTGGTTTCCCCAATTTTTTTACTTCCTCCATGTTCACAAGTTTCAGAAAAACAGTGATATCATATTCTTTTTCCTTCATCAGATTATTTGTAATTATGGTAAGTGCAAGTTGAACTAAGAACACAAGCGTAAAAATCTCCTATCAAAAAGCATCTATGGAACGTGGGCCTTGAATTCTTCAAAAAATCAACAAAAGATTATTCCATTAATTTTGGTGCCACATTGCACATTCATAAATATGGTATATAGATTTTTCTAAAATCAAATTGAATGCCCTAGTTGGAATCAGGAAACACTTTCCAGGTGTAGGATCATTTTTTCCCCCACATATGTTAATATCCATTTGAGAATCACCATTTCAACCTCCTATTAATTTGATATAGACTATATCTCTCATTTCTGTCTCAATAAATTTCAACCTAACACATAATTTAATTTAGACACAGCAAGATTTCAGGTGGGGATCAATTTCTTTTTTGATTCTCTCTTCAAATCTGCTTAAATGTATCCCTGTCAAGTCCCAAAAAGAATTGTAAGAGAAAAGATGTTATTGATCCTAATGAAATTTGGCCATTCAATTACACAAAGACAGCTTAAGTCATTTACTTGGAAGCTTCCCGCATGGAAAAGCCCTCTTGGGTATCAAATCTCCTGTATAATTTTGTGGTGTTGTTGAAATATGTATACCATCCTGTTTTGGTGTTACTGCTCTGAATCCTAGATTATCCTTAGATGATACTTTAGATAATTTTCAAAAACCATGTCAAGTCCTCCGGTAAGTTATGCAAAATTACTGAGAAAGAGCAAGAAATTGAAAATCATGATGATTGGCTTGATGATACATTTCTTACCATATCTCTTACCAATTAATTCTGGAAGCCTTCTGATCTCACCTCGTATCATCACACTCTTTTTTTCCAACTAAGACCCAAGATTACTTATTATCAAAGAATGGTTGACACTGGTCTTGTATTTATAGATTACCTTTTCAGCTTCCATCTGTCATTTTATAATATCAACTTTGGTGAGAAATGATTCACATGATTTGAAAAATCTCATTCTTTTTCCATGAATAATCAATAAATTTTGGATTCAAACAAAACAATTTTGCCATATCCTATAATCTTATGTCAAACCCCAATCTTAATTACCCAATTACTCACAAGCCCGCCAGGATTTTCTGTTGTAGATTAAGCCCCCCGGGCTTAAACAGAACCCTTGATTTTCCTTGTGTTCCTGCACATACAATATTTTTTTAGTTCTAGCATCCTTAAGCCCGCCGGGCTTAATATCAATGAATTTTGTATTAAAACCAAACAATTTTGATGTATTCTATTACTTTATGCGGGACCCAATCATACTTACCTAGTGACGCACAAGCCCACCAGGAATATCTTTTTTAGATTAAGCCCACCGGGCTTAAAAACACCCCTGTTCTTCCTTGTTGCCCTACACTCAAAGTCTTTTAGTCCAAGCATTCTTAAGCGCGCCGGGCTTAATATCAATCAATCTGGATTCAAAAAAAAATTGTCCAGATTCTATGATTTTATGTGTTTCCCAAAACTTACTTAATTGGTGAGACATAAAACTGCCACAATTTTCTGATATAGATTAAGCCCGCCGGGCTTAAATCCTAACTGTGCTTGTAATTTTTGGCCTGACCCTCAATTTTTTTTGGTCCAACCATCCTTAAGCCCGCCGGGCTTAATCACTAAGATGAAGCCCCAGCTCATAATTATACTTTTATGCTACAGTACGAGTGGAAATTTCAGATCTTCCAGGAATTTTTGAAGAGATATTTATCAAGGGAGAATAAAGAGGATGTGGACAGGAATTCTGGATACTAAGACCTGAGTCAGGAGAAAACAAAGAAATACAGTCCGCTAGGTTGCATTGCAGAAAATTACTCATCCAACAAGAAGTATTGACCTTGAGGAAATGCACTTAGATGAACAGATATTTTGATTTCTATATAAAAATTAGGTTTGAAATTTACAACAACTTTGGGGTCAGATTGTAGGACAGAAGATGGTGGATTAAATGCAAATTCAATCTTTATGGGGAGAATTGAGTGACAGGAAGTGAAAGGCGTGATAGATACGGAAACAGAGAAAACAATGAGATATGTGAATGATGAAATTCCAACACTTAGTGAAAATTAAACTCAACTGCAAATTTTTTCATCTGGTTTTTACCTGAATGAAAGGATCTTGAATAACCACACGCAAGCTGCACACTTTTTGCATAAAGAACCACCCACAAAAATATTTATTTTTGGTTTGATGAAACTTCAATGATTTTGTGTATAAGGCAGCTCAAATATTGCATTAAAATAACTGATTGGACATTTTCAAGGAGAGTGCTTCTCTTTGCACGTGTTATTTTCACTAGCCTTGGGGGGGGGGGGGGTAGGTTGGATCAAACCCAAGACACTTATTTGATAGAGACCACATGAGAAAATAGGGGGTATCAAATATGACCAAATCCACCATTATCTAATCAACTGGTTTTGAAAATCCACCATTTTTAAAAACAATGGATATCAACATAAAATGATTCAAAATACTCAAAAGTTAAATTTTATTGAAAAAACTAATTCACTGGTTTCAAAGGTGGATTTGGTCATATTTGATACCCCCTAGTTATGAATTCGACCCTGCAGTATGATATATTTCGAAACTGGATACATATGAGTGGATTCAGATAGCCAGACATCAGGCATAAAACATATGTATCCCTCTGCTATCCCTTTAATCAAGTGATTGATATATGTTGGATACAAAGTGGAGACAGCGTGGTGAAATACAAAGACCTTGTTTTCCCTGAAGCAAATCCCTCTCAGGCTTCATAAATTATGATCAACTCTGACAAGAAGTTCTTAAATAAATTTTGAAGGGTTATGTGGGTAATACATTACAACTTTGGTTCACAGAAAACCGCCTGAAAAACCTATCCATTCAATTCACTCAGCTTACATGATAAATTACAAGATATAACTTCAAGGTATTCCACTTGAGTTTTAATTTCCCCCAGCACCAAATCTACTATAGTAGAAATAAAGATTCTGACCTCTTTTGAATTTTGAAGAACCGCTAAAAAAAGAGGCACACTCTGAGTGATTTCATCTATGATCCAGTATTTTTGAGCTCTTAATATATTCCAAGGAATGATTCTATCATATGATATTTACAGAAAACTTCACTGTTTGTGGGTTTCAGTTGGTAACTGAAACTCAACATCAAGAATTTAACCTTACAGGTGAAATCCCCAGGAAATTCAATCACAGAGGAATTAAAAATCCCTTGAATCAATTATACATCTGATAAACAGATAAATTGTGCTGGATGAAAATTTTTGATTAAGTATATGCTCAGTTGCTTTGATTTTCATATGACAAATTTAGAGCTGTTCATTTGGATCATAAACCTCTTATTTGATCCATTTGAAACCATGATTGCTGTGAAATTCAAGCACACTAGCTCTTTGGGCCAAGAAATTTAGCTCATGTATTTCATTTCCTCTATCAAAACTCATCTGCTCTACAGTACTCTTTGGAGTTTACTGTTCAGAAGCAATTTCCAGTTTCAGCCTTCTCTATCAACAGATACACAAACTTCAAAGATTGGATAATAAAACCACCCCATAAGCGCCTTGCTTAAATACTCCCATCATCCTCCAGACAAACCACCAATTGTCAAACTTGAATTACATTTTATTTAGGATACTAAATTGGATACCATATCCCACATATACCAAGCAAGACATTGGTTTCAATTTCTTAAGGAAGCTGTTTTATCATTTGAAGTCATGGTTAATATTACAATCCAGCTGAGCTTGGAGGCCATGATTTGACATGGAGGATATTGTTTGTCCATTGTAACTATTTCCACCAAATTGATGAATCATGGAATTCAATCTCTCAATTTTGCATGGAACAGAGAAACCGCTATATGCAGGACCCAATCAGACTTACCTAGTGAAGCACGAGCCCACCAGGAATATCTTTTTTAGATTAAGCCCGCCGGGCTTAAAAACACCCCTGTGCTTCCCTGTTGCCCTACACTCAAAGTCTTTTAGTCCAAGCATTCTTCAGCCCGCCGGGCTTAATATCAATCAATCTGGATTCAAAAAAAAAACTGTCCAGATTCTATGATTTTATGTGTTTCCCAAAACTTACTTAGTTGGTGAGACATAAAACTGCCACGATTTTCTGATATAGATTAAGCCCGCCGGGCTTAAATACTAACTGAGCTTGTCATTTTTGGCCTGACCCTTGATTTTTTTTGGTCCAACCATCCTTAAGCCCGCCGGGCTTAATCACTCAGATGAAGCCCCAGCTCATAATTATACTTTTATGCTACAGTACGAGTGGAAATTTCAGATCTTCCAGGAATTTTTGAAGAGATATTTATCAAGGGAGAATAAAGAGGATGTGGACAGGAATTCTGGATACTAAGACCTGAGTCAGGATACAGTCCGCTAGGTTGCATTGCAGAAAATTACTCATCCAACAAGAAGTATTGACCTTGAGGAAATGCACATAGATGAACGGATATTTTGATTTCTATATAAACATTAGGTTTGAAATTTACAACAACTTTGGGGTCAGATTGTAGGACAGAAGATGGTGGATTACATGCAAATTCAATCTTTATGGGGAGAATTGAGTGACAGGAAGTGAAAGGCGTGATAGATACGGAAACAGAGAAAACAATGAGATATGTGAATGATGAAATCCAAACACTTAGTGAAAATTAAACTCAACTGCAAGTTTTTTCATCTGGTTTTTACCTGAATGAAAGGATCTTGAATAACCACATGCAACCTGCACGCTTCTTGTATAAAGAACCACCCACAAAAATATTTATTTTTGGTTTGATGAAACTTCAATGATTTTGTGTATAAGGCAGCTCGAATATTGCATTAAAATAACTGATTGGACATTTTCAAGGAGAGTGCTTCTCTTTGCATGTTTTATTTTCACTAGCCTTGGGGGGGGGTAGGTTAGATCAAACCCAAGACACTTATTTGGTAGAGACCACATGAGAAAATGATGAATTCAACCCTGCAGTATGATATATTTCAAAACTGGATACATATGAGTGGATTCAGATAGCCAGACATCAGGCATAAAACATATGTATCCCTCTGCTATCCCTTTAATCAAGTGATTGATATATGTTGGATACAAAGTGGAGACAGTGTGGTGAAATACAAAGACCTTGTTTTCCCTGAAGCAAATCCCTCTCAGGCTTCATAAATTATGATCAACTCTGACAAGAAGTTCTTAAATAAATTTTGAAGGGTTATGTGGGTAATACATTACAACTTTGGTTCACAGAAAACCGCCTGGAAAACCTATCCATTCAATTCACTCAGCTTAGATGATAAATTACAAGATACAACTTCCAGGGTATTCCACTTGAGTTTTAATTTCCCCCAGCACCAAATCTACTATAGTAGAAATAAAGATTCTGACCTCTTTTGAATTTTGAAGAACCGCTAAAAAAAGAGGCACACTCTGAGTGATTTCATCTATGATCCAGTATTTTTGAGCTCTTAATATATTCCAAGGAATGATTCTATCATATGATATTTACAGAAAACTTCACTGTTTGTGGGTTTCAGTTGGTAACTGAAACTCAACATCAAGAATTTAACCTTACAGGTGAAATCCCCAGGAAATTCAATCACAGAGGAATTAAAAATCCCTTGAATCAATTATACATCTGATAAACAGATAAATTGTGCTGGATGAAAATTTTTGATTAAGTATATGCTCAGTTGCTTTGATTTTCATATGACAAATTTAGAGCTGTTCATTTGGATCATAAACCTCTTATTTGATCCATTTGAAACCATGATTGCTGTGAAATTCAAGCACACTAGCTCTTTGGGCCAAGAAATTTAGCTCATGTATTTCATTTCCTCTATCAAAACTCATCTGCTCTACAGTACTCTTTGGAGTTTACTGTTCAGAAGCAATTTCCAGTTTCAGCCTTCTCTATCAACAGATACACAAACTTCAAAGATTGGATAATAAAACCACCCCATAAGCGCCTTGCTTAAATACTCCCATCATCCTCCAGACAAACCACCAATTGTCAAAATTGAATTACATTTTATTTAGGATACTAAATTGGATACCATATCCCATATATACCAAGCAAGACATTGGTTTCAATTTCTTAAGGAAGCTGTTTTATCATTTGAAGTCATGGTTAATATTACAATCCAGCTGAGCTTGGAGGCCATGATTTGACATGGAGGATATTGTTTGTCCATTGTAACTATTTCCACCAAATTGATGAATCATGGAATTTAATCTCTCAATTTTGCATGGAACAGAGAAACCGCTATTAAGCAGTCCCTGATTCCTTAGTAATTTGGAATACCCATAGAATGCATTTGGATAGAGGTACTTCAGTCTTATTTTGGAAAATTTGTGACATTTTACTGAAATTTCCAGCTTCAAATTCCATCAGAATCCATGATTAGAAAACCAAACACAGTTTCAGGTTGAAATTGACCAATTTTAACCATTGAAGAACTAAATATGCAGGTCCTGTGGATGATTAGTTGAAGTCCACTCAAATTTAAGCTCTTTTTTCATGGAATTTTCAGGATAAATATAGAATTACGCCTATTAGCTATGATCAATTCACAATAACCATATATTTAATTTATTATCCAGGATTTGGAGTTTGTTGGAATAACTGTTACCAAAATCAAGCTGCATCAGTTTTGACCTGACAGTTGTGAATTGCTTCATTTTATCTTCATTCTTCCCCTCACCATCTTTCACTACAAAGATTTTTCATTTTTCCTCAGGGTATATTGATCAAAAAATCAGGTATATTAATCAACTTTTAAATTTTTCCCCTTTTTTTTTTTTTTTTTTTTTCCCTCATGCGGCAGCGCTACCATCCTCATCAGGAAATCCATGTGTAATCAATTGTTTCAATTGTTATCAACTCATTTCCCATTACTCTGATTCACAGTTTTTGTTGAATTATATTTCTCAGAGTCAAGCGTTGGTGAGATTTGATAAATTTTGATAGGTTAAATTAGATACAATTACAATCAAGTATGTACAGGAGTTTTTACAAAGAAATTATTTATGTACAAGGAAAAATGTGATTATAAATGAGAACTAATTTCCAGGGACCATCTCCGAGTTTTTACAAATAAATTATTCATGTACAAGGAAAAATGTGATTATAAATGAGAACTAATTTCTGGGGACCATCTCCTCAAGTTCCTTAACCAGGGCTCTAATATCAGGTTTTGAGCGCAACTTCAAAGCAGATCTTTGATGCTCGGTGAGGGAGTCAAGCCATTCACAATCAAAGCATGCCTTTGGAAAATTGGATGGTGGTTTGAGCTTGCTTTCAATTGGAAAAGAAACATTCCGACGCTCCCGGGCCGCAGCACCAGAAGAGCCTTTTGGGGGTGCTGCTATATTCATAGCAGCCTTCAAATCATCAATTTTACGCATCATGCGAGAAATTTTGTGATGTTGCCATGGGATTGATCAAACGGTGCATTTTTTGGGATTTCTTTTTGAATAAGCAATTTGGATCATTTGAGATACTTCATCATTGGTATCATTGTCACTGCATGCGCCTTCAACAATTGGAACAAGGCCCAAAAGCTTTTGATACTTGCTTAAGGTCGCAATTCGGGCGTGTTGTAGCTGCAAGAAAAGTTTGGTTTTGTTAGTCTGGGAATATATTTAAGCGGTCAATTCAATTGTTGCTTAAATTAACCAATCTAGAAGTGCGCCAAGCAGTCTTGTCTTGTGCTTCTTGTTGACTGTTGGACCACTTATTCTCTTGTTGATACCTGATTAAATTTGTTTAGTAAGGAGACGTGAATCAATATGATAGGTAAACAAAGCATCAGGAAAAAACTGACCGTCTTCTGAGTCGCTGGGTAACATGGAGATGAATGGCATTTTGGATGCTTTCCTCTTTCAGACCTTTGGGAAAAATTCCAGTGTACTCTTTGCATTTGACCAGCTCAACAAATGTCTTCACAGCCAGATCAAGCAGATGCTCATTATCAGGACTGTTGATTGGTTGGTTGAAATTTGGGCGGAAGGAATGAACTCCGGCGGCAGTCATCATCCTGCGCATGATGGCCAATGTTTCGGGGGTAGCGGATGGATGACCAGGACCATGAGGATACGGGTAGTCTGGATCACTCAAGAGATCCTCCACCTGATCATCAATATCCATGCACAATTCCTCTTCATCATGATGAGGTAGAGTTTTGCTTTGTGACCCTATCAGGGTGGCGACATGTTGTTGTATCAAGCGCTGAAGATAAAAGTTGAGTTAGCAAGACGTAACATGTGGGGGACAAATGGAGACATACAGTGAATTCCCCTCCTTGTGGTTTTTCATGATCACTAGTCAAATTTCATGAAGTTTATTGGGGATTTACTTACCATTTGAAAAATTATTAATTAAATATATGGAAATACTTCAAGTTTGGAGCAGTCATGTGAAAACAAGATACCTCATTGATACATTCTGTTGAAGTGGGGGATACAGTCAAGATACAGTGTTGATATGTTGAGGATGGGTAAGAGATAAGCAAAGGCACCTCCATAGAGAAATCTAACAGATGCTCTAAGTGGGATTACCCTTTTCCCCCATTTCCCCCCCGTAACCAATCCCCCGCCTGCTCCCAAAAGGATAGATGAGCCAGCTGGGCCTGGCCCAAAGGGGCCAGATGGGCCTGGCCCAAAGGGGCCAGATGAGATGGGCCTGTCCCAAAGAGGCGTTGATAAACGCCTGCCCACGCCAGGTGCAGGCCAGGGGCGTTTGGCGTGTTGTCACGCCCCCGCCAACCCAAATTGGCGGGTTTGGCGGGCACGCCAATTGGCAACCCATTGGTGTGCCTGTGAGACACGCCAATGGGTATTGGTGTGTCTGTGAGACACGCCAATACCTATTGGCGTTGTGGAACTACTCTAAGGCCAGAATAGAGCTTGGAAGGGATATGTATAACTACACTAGTACTAATTTAAGTTAAGACAAAGGTGCTGATATAAGAGATGCCTTCCTGACTAATACTGTTGGAGAAGATTGTAACACTAAGAATAAAATAAAAGGTGTGGCTTTTCTATTTTAATCTTAGACTGACTAGTACTAATAAGCTGACTACTATTACCTCTGAGGTATGGGGAGTGTTTGAGGAGGAGGTGTGTGGAAAATGGTTTGTGTAAAAGGTTTAATATTGGCAAGGGTATCTGTCAGCCTGCTACTAATTCAGAGACAACCTGACCATAACATATTATATCAATATACAACTTATATTCTTAGCCTCAAAGAATGCACACCTTACGTCTTTTGTTTTGAAAGAAATGATTAAAAACAAAACATATAACACAGAATCTAGTTATAACTTCTAAAGTATGAAGAAAACTTAGACTATTGTTTCAGATTCTGAATCTACACGTGAATTAACCTAGGGTAGCTCAGCAAAAGTACCCCTTAATTATTACTCCTTCATATCCCTTCACAAGGCCTTCAAGGTTTTATATGACTTAAAGATCTACATAACCTTGAATATATGCTAGTAGACTATGTAATTAAGGTTAATAGAGTTCGGGTATGATGCATAAATAAGGTTGACATCATAATTTCCATAGTTACATGTACCTGGCACCTGTAATAAAAGCCACAACCAACGCCGCGGCCATACTTTTCCTACTAAGGCCAAGCTAGCCTAATTGGTTGGTTGTAAATAGACTACTGGTCCAAAAGGAAAGAAGAAACGAAAGTATTCACCTTTATGAGAACATTAAACCACTTTGGGCCTTTTGAAACATGTAACTAAGCCCTACCGTAACCAAACCAGTTATACAGGTAACTAGGGCTTAGTAGAAGACTAGACCAGGCAAAACAGAGCTTCTGCTTCGCCCCCAAGAGCCCAGAATTGATATATAAACAGCCCTTCCTTCCCACAAAATGATATCCCCATCTTCATTTACATTTACCAGCTTTTACCCACCATATCAACCAGTCTTATAGCCTGTTATATAGTCCAGTTTTTGCTTGTTTTATACTTGAATTTCATCCAACAACCTTTCACCTTTATCAGCACTCATCACCAACCTGTTACCCAGTTATTTGAGCGCCTCAAAACCAGTCATACTCCTCCTGAAGTTATCTTTCTTGGAAATAAACTAGTGAGTGTTATTTCCTTATATACTTCAGTAGTATACTACTGTCTGGGCATACTCTTTTACCAAAAAGACCAGAACCTTGGAGGGCACAATAAACCACCCCTTTAACTCAGGCCCCTCCCTTAATAAAAACTTTATTGTTTTTATTAAAACCTTTTCTTTTAAATCAACCATTACCCATTTCCCCTTGACACATACCCTTGTGTTACCACCTGTTTTTTACTTGCACCCAGTGTAGCTAGAAAGATTCCAGTCTTTGGCATCACTGAGGCTGACAGTATCTCAAAATGTCTAGGTAAGAAGTGTCTTTGGTGAAATTGAATCTATTATTTGGGGGAAAAGGTCATACAGGATGTATGGGGTAGAACTAGCATGGTGGTAATACTACAACAGAGTGGAGTATATATGTGCAAAGGCCCTTCAAGAGTGGAACAAATGATGAGCACAGTGTTACAAGATATGATGATGAGCAATGACCATAATAGTAATAGTGATGAGCAAAAGACTACAAGTGTAATAGTGAAGTGAATGTATGTAGTAATGATGAGCATGTGTTTGTAGATTATGGAACATGTTTTATTTACTGAAATAATAATGACTTGGATGATTTAATACAAAAGGAAAATAAAAGAAAAGAATGTACCTATGAAAACTATGAACGTTAATAACTTCTGATCCAAAAGGAAATCAAGGATGGTTTGAGTGAGTGAATAGGGGTAAAATAAGGTGTAGAATCTGAATCTGGAATGATAATGATGGATAGATGAATGTAAAATAGGATGTAAAAGGAATGATGTGAGAAGGAACAGGATTACCACAGCGTGTCTCTTGGCGGCCCACCCGCACGCCAATTGTTGTGCGGGTGGGGCCGCACACCAATAATTGTGGGGGTGGGGCTGCACGCCCCTGGCCTATGGCCTATGGGAGACTGTAAGTCTTCCCATAGGATATAAGCCATAGGCCATAGGCCAATGGGATATTGTTTGGTGTGCCAGCGAGCACGCCAAAGAATACACCACACATATGATATGTGTATTGATACACATACATATGTGTGTGTAATGTTTGGCGTGCCTGGCGGCACGCCAGACAATACACATACATACTGCCAGCATTCCAGACAATAAACACATATATTTATGTGTGTATCATCAACAATACACACATACATATATGTGTGTATTGCCTGACATCAGCAACGTGTTGAACTTCAACACGTTGCTGATGTCAGCGGGCCAGCCAAAATCATTTTGGCTGGCCTGCCACCCCAGCCAAAATCATTTTGGCTGGCCTGCCACCCCAGCCAAAATCATTTTGGCAGGCCTGCCACCCCAGCCAAAATCATTTTGGCTGGCCTGCCACCCCAGCCAAAATCATTTTGGCTGGCCTTCCACCCCAGCCAAAATCATTTTGGCTGGCCTGCCACCTCAGCCCCCCCAACTCCTACCAGCATCCACCACCTCACTCCCCAGAACACCAAAACCCCCCAAAACCCCCCAACCCCCCCAAACAGCCCCGAATTCCTCAAACGACCCCTGAACCCCAGCCCGCGCCACCACCCGCCCGCAACCCCCCCGCTGCAGCCCTTCCGCGCCTGAGCGCCCTCCCAGAGCCTCACAGAGCCTCAGGTGAGCCCCCCCAAGCCCCCTTACCCCCCTTCCCCGCCTTCCACCCCCAAAGCCCCCTTCCCCCCCTAAGCCCACCAGCCCCCGGCCCAAAGGCCCACAAGGGCCCACAGGGCCCATATTTAGCCCTCAAAAGGCCCAAGGGGCCCAAAGCAAACATCAAATGGGCCAACTGGGCCATGTCCCAAGCCCCAAAGTCCCCAAAAAGGGTGAACCCAACCCCCAAGGGGCAATGGAGCCAGCCCAAGCCCCCAAAAGGGCTAAAGGACCTATCCCAAGCCCCTAAAAGGCCCAAAAACACAGCTTAAGCCCCCTTGAGGTTATCAATGGCCCAGCTGACAGGCCCAATGGCCTAAAGGGCCCAGGAAAAATGCCCACAAGCCCAGAAGGCCTGATCTCAAGGTTAAAAAAGGCCAAATGGGCCCAGAAATAGGCCCTAGAGCTCCTGAAGGGCCCCACGGTGTGGAACTCCTAAAGGATCAGGAAAGAGCTTGAAGGGGAAATAGGCAACAAATTCAGTAAGTAGAAGATGTTGAAGCTACAGGTGCTGATGAGGCTGCCCTTCTTGACTAATGCTGAGGGGAAAGGGTTTCACTAAGAAAAAGAAAGAAAAAGGTGTGGCTATATTTCTACTAATCCTTAGACTGCTGCTACTAATGGGAACTTAGGTTGTTTAATCAATCTGAGGCAGGGACCTTGAGAGGAGTGAGAAAAGCACTGAGAAAGATTATGGGGTATGTGTTATGATTGTTATTTGTGTAAAGGTTGATGCAAAAGTAAATGTAAAAGGTTTAAAGGTAAATGTAAATGTAAACTGTACTTTAATAAAGGGTAGGGTGCATGCCTCATCCATAGAACTAAGGGGATTTCTACTTATACAAAAGGGCACAAGATGGCTGATCCTGGCAGTAAAGAGAAAGGGGAAATGTGTTCAGAGGTATACAACCAAAAGAGAGTGGTGATAGTGTAAGAAAGATGAGCCAATGTAGCTAGTAACTATGTATATAAGGAATGTAATGTGACTAGTAACCAAAGAGGATGATAAAGGCAGAAGATGTAACTATGTAATATGAATGACTGTGCTGTACAACTTTATACCAAAGAAGATATAAACTAAAGAAAAGTATGTAATATCTGTGTTTTATTTATGTACTGTATATTTATAAATCAATACCTTGTATAATATCCTATGGGGTTGTAGTATTGGTAAAGTTATGTGGTTATAAGTGGTAATGTTCTAAGAATGCTAATAACTTCTGAACCAAAGGGGAATCAGGGGTACTTTGAGTGAGTGACTAGGGGTAGTTTTGTATGTAGAATCTGTTTATGTAATAATAATGAAGTATATGTGAAAGGAAATGTAAGTTGTTGATGATTGTATGTGAAAAGGTATGGATTACCACATCCTCCCCCAACTAAGCTGTCTGTCCCCAGGCAGGGAAAAAAAGAGGAACCTGATTCAGAGTAATAATGAGGATGGAAAAGAGAGTTGTAGGGAGAAAACTGAGAGTGGGGGTATGTAGGGGAAGGAAAAGTCCATAGCCAAAGAAGGAAGTCTGTATCCAAGCCAAGGAGGTCCAGTCCAAATAAAAGAGGTGCTGCCACAAAAGGATGTCTGTATCCAAAATAAGAGTCCACTAGTTTTTCCCAGAGAGAAGTCCAGAGAGTAAGGGGGAAAGGGTGAAAAGTCCAAAGCCAAAGAGGGAAGTCCAGATCCATCCAAGGTGGCCAATTCCTAGGTCCGCATACTGAAGAAGGAAGTCTTGATCCAAATCCAGAGGCCTAGTGTACATATATTACTGAATCCTGAGTATAGTTGTCCAAGATATCCAGAAAAGCCAATATTCAACATAATCCAAGAGCTCCTAAAGAATAAATCTATCCAAAAAAAACATGCTAGAATGATCCAGGGTTCAATAAAGTCCAAGGTCCAGTGGCCTCCTAGAATTATATTACATTCCAACTCAGAATGAATCCAGGGTCCAATAAAGTCCAAAGTCCAAGGCTCCTAAAAATAAATTCCATTCTAAACAACATGCAGGAGAGATCCAGGGTTTAGTCCAAGTTTCTGCTGTCCAAAGGTCCAAGTCAAGGTCCAGGTAATCCTCATAGAGCCACCATCCAAGTGAGTCCGTTATTCCTTTATCCAAGTCCAGTGCTTTCTAATCCAGAGTTTGTATCCTATAAATTTAAGATGTAATATATGTAATAATATAAAATGATGTAAAGGGTAATTTAATAAGGATTGGAGGTAATATGGTAATAGAGTAAAAGGTAATGGTGATATGGTAATGGTTTAAATGTAATGGGGTAGTTGTTGATGTGGGAAAAGAGGTAGTGGTAATATGGAGATGGATTAAAAAGGTAATGGTAATGGTTTAAATGTTATGGGGAAGTTGTTGATGTGAGAAGAGAGGTAGTGGTGATATGGAAATGGAGTGAGGACTAAAGGAGTAATGAAAGATAAGGGGTAAGGGTAAGGTAGAAGAAGAGGTAGTGGTAATATGGAAATAGAGTGAGGAGAAATAGTAATGGTAAGAAGGTAATGTAGAAAAAGGGGTGGTCCTAATATGGGAAGAGAGGAAAGGGTAAGGGTAATGGCAAGAAGATAATGTAGAAAAAGGGGTGGTGGTAATATGGGAATGGAGTGAGGAGTAAGCCGTTGTTCCCCACTCGCTTTTTCCAAAAAAAAAAATACTGGTCCAATGTCGTCCCCTACTCGCCCGCTGTTGATTGGTTCCTCTTTCTCATCATCAACGAACAGCGCCAAATCTGTATCCTCTACAGATTCTCGACTCATCTATCATGTGGCCAACGTTGAATCGTTTGGCCCCTTTACTCGCGACTCGTTCTCTTTAGAAGAGGTGGCCGCGCTCCACAATACTGTGAACGAACACCTAACCGAGTTTGCCCGGTCCAATCATTGCGATCCCCGGGCCGCGGCAGCCTCTTGGCACCGGTTGTACAGTTGCCTCCAGGACGCCTTTGATTCCGTGTGTAATCTTCTCTAAATACCAAAAAAAAACTAATAAAAGAACTAATTTTCTTCTTTTTTTTTTTTTTTTTTTTTTTTTTTTTTTTTTTTTTTTTTATTTATTTTTAGGGAATGATGCATACCATCATCCAGGAAAGACAGGAGAAGAATGAAAAGAAATGAGTTTTTTTTTTTTTTTTTTCGGTGAGTTTTTTTATTTTTTATTTTTTTATTTTATTTGATTTGATTTGACTTGTACTAATTTTTTTTTTTTTTTTTTTTTTTTTTTTTATATGTTTTGGGTAAGCAAGGGGGATTTATTCTATATCAATTGGTCTTGAATGATATTTTTTAACATGACTTGCTGCATATCTTCTGTTTGATGCAGTGCCATCCAGTTCCTCCAATGAATAAGAGCCTCCAGGATTTTGAGTGGTAATTCTGTAAGGTCCATTCCATTTGTTCTCAAAGAGCTTTCCATATTGGGAGCCCAAGGATTTATTATATACTAATACCAAATCCCCTGTTTGAAGTGGTTTTCTAGGTGTCTTCTTCCTGTTCCAATAGTCCACAGATGTTTTCCTAGTATCCAGCAATTTTTGATGGGCCTTTTGAAGAATGTGACCATATTTTCCACTTGGAGAGTCCTGGCCAACAGAAGATCTTGAGTGCTGTTTACTTTGGCCCAATCAATGCCAAAGAAGGTTTCCAACTCTAAGTCAATTGGTAAGATGGTGTCACGCTACAACTCTCACTCTCGGCCAAACCCGGCTCAGCATTTCCATATGCATCGAACTTCGAATGCAACACTCAGTTTCGAACTTTCAAAGGACCAAATGCGTGACACCTAATCAACCGGACACTCATCAAAACTCATTACCCAATCCGGTCCCTGATTCGAAGATTTCCCTTTCCGGTGATTCGACGGCTCTTCGACGCTTATCCAATAACCCTTACTCGGACTAGCTTGCATGCCTCGACTCTCAGCTTGGCGCTTAACCCTTTGAATCAAGCCTCGCACTTACCAATTTCATCACCTGGGAATCTCTGTCTTATATCTTCAAATTAATTGTCATATCATCAATTATGCTTTCATTTGACTTTCTTTCAATCACTCGTGTAAATCTAACTGCAAGTAAATACTTTCCTTACTCATCTTCACGAAAGCATCATGACAATACTTGCCTATAAAAGCAACTTTACTTTCTTTACATTTCTTCTTTCTTCACTTAATTAATATAACATTGTTTTACGTTACCTTGCCTTAATCAGCCATCACCCTGATTACTTCGAGTCCCACCTGAGCCCAGTATTAGTCTGTACTTCTCATCTTTGAAGTTAGTCTTGAATTTATCTTTGAGAATACTTCGACTCAAAGATATCCTCGAGTTGCTTTGAAGAATATCTTCGACTCATCCTCCAGTCCCCTTTGCGCTTTGATCAACCAAATCCCCATCTGTACGTTGGGTTGGTTGCATGACAGATGGGGGGCTGTCCAAGTACCAATTCATAAGTGATCTTTTGGTGGAAATCCTGTCTGCAAATAAAACCAGAGGTAAATAATTCCTCCATTTCTTGCCTTCTTGTCCACATAGTTTAACCAAAGTGTCCTTGATGGCCTGATGTCCTCTTTCCACCATTGCATTAGCTTCAGGGTAATAAGGTGTGGTAACTTTGACTTTTATTCCTGCTTCCACTAGTGATTTCTGGAATTGTTGACCAAATTCTGAGCCTCCATCCACTGTAGGTGGTCCATATCTGTAGATCCAGTTGTCCAAGAACCATTGTGAAATCTTCTTTGCTTGAATCTTCTCCAAACCAACTGCTTCAACCCATCCAGACAAATCATCTCTAGCAATTACCAGGTATTTCCATTTCCCAGCCTTGATATGAACTGTATCCAAGCTGACTCTTCCAAAGATTGTTGCTGCTCCAGTAGGCTTCTTGGGTTCCATTGGCAATACTGAATTCCTTTTCTGGCAAGCTTCACCAGACTGGACCCACTTGGTTACACCTTTCTTGAGTCCTGGCCACCAAAACCTGAGTTTTGTCACGCTCTGTGATGCCAAGGACTAAGATCCTTCTAGCTACACAGGGTGCAAAGATAGAAAAGGGTGATAATATGGTGGTGATATGAGATATAAAAAATATAAGGATATATTTTTTAAGGAGGGGCCTGCAAGCAGGGGTGGTTTAGTTCCCTCCACAGGTTTTCTTGCAAAAGCAGAGGAAATTGGTGACCTGTTACAACTGGGGCCTGCAAGCAGGGGTTGTTTTGATCCCAGTAAAGATGGCTAGAAGGGCCACAACTCCTGAAAGAAAGGACTTACTGTTATGGTCTTTTCTGGAAGGAAGGGGCACTTCTATGGGTTACTGGACAGGCTGAGGCGGTTGTATTGATGGGCTAAAGACTGGCAGTTGGTGAAGAAAGAGGGCTGAGTGATCAGGTCTATAATAGACAAACTTACAGGGCAGGACACTGGTTACTATGACTGGTGGAATGCTATGTATGTATGTTGTATGTATAAAAGATGATGGGGATTAAAGCAAGGGGAAAGAAGAGCCTCTTAAATATCTTCTTTGAAGCCCTGGTGGCGAAACAGGAGAGCTTGAGAGGGCTGTCTTGTGTCATGATTCTTAGTAGTAACTACTAAGGATGAGCCATGACAGATTGGCAATGATGTCAATGGTTGACATGGGAGTATTACCACAGTTACTTTCAGGTAATATGGTTCAAGTGTGCGCTTCAGAGTGTCCAACTGAAGTGGTAACCATGTAGAACATCTGTCATGATCACCATTGGTAATATGTCATCCCAATTGGGCCACAAATGTCAAATTATGTATGTAGGGATGTTTACATATGTTTTCTTTGAGTTGTACTATAGTTTTACTTTTGTATGATGATTATTCTGTTCGTCATACAGGTTGTATATTCTACTATTCATGTTTATACTTATTATTATAGCAGTTTAAGGTGGATTTACTACTAGAAGGAGTAAAGTTACAGGGGTACTTTGGCTGAGGTACCCTATGTTATTTTACGTGTAGAATCAGAATATTAAGTAATATTTTATTACTTATATGTTTTTATATGTATTTTTCTCTTTTTATGGCGTAAAGAGTAACAATGTCTCTTTCATAAGTAACAATGTCTCTTTTATTGTTGTTTTGTAATAATGTCTCTTTCATTTTTGGTTTGTAATAATGTCTCTTTCAACATTATACATTTATATATTTTGTTCAGGTTGTCTCTGACATAGTAGCAAGCTGGCAAGTTTAGTCCTTCTTTAAGTTTCTGAAATACCTCTGTGGCCTAGTGTTTCATGAAGAGCTTGGAGGATATTGTTTTGGGCTGAGGGAGTGGTAACAACTATCTGGGAAAAAGGTTTGTTAATTCTGTGCAAGACATTATTGGAGAGGAAGAAATTGGCTGATTTATGCAGAATTTGTTTGAAATCCAGGGGGTTGCATCCAGGTGGTTTTTTCATGGTTGGAAGATATTCCTGAAGGTGTTTCCAGATTCCTTGTTGCAGGTTGCATACCTCCTCCCCCAACTTAGCTGATGTCCCCAGAAGCAGGCCAACAGAAGAAATCTTCAGTCCAAACCCAGGGTGAGGCTTTATCCATTCTTCATCCTCATCAAAACTCTGGCAGTCCTCTTCCCCTGGGTACAATGGTCTCCTAGAAAGTGAATCAGGTAATGTGAAAGTCTTCCCAGGTGTATGAACCAAATCAAAAGAAAATAATTGAATAAAAGCAATCCATCTGTTCATAGGGGCATTGGGCAGTGAAGGGTTGTTGATCATTCCTATAAGGCATTGTGCAATCACTCTGAGCTGAAAATTCTGGCCCCATAGCTTGGTCTGAAGCTTCTTGAGAACTTTGGTGACACCACAGAGTTCCAGTTTGGATTGGGAATATTCTGACTCTCTCTTGGAAAAGACCACTGACTCATAGGTAACAGGCCTGTCTAGTCCATTGGAATCCTCCTGAGTGAGTATAGCCCCTGCAGCAATATAACTGGAGTCCACTGATAGTTTGATAAGTCCTGCTTTAGGTCCATAGTCCAACTTACTGAGAGTGATGTCCTTGCCAATAATTCTCTTCAGTTCTTCAAAGGATGCCTGGCAATCTTCAGTCCAGTCCCAAGTTGAGTCTTTCCTAGTAAGTTTTCTGAGGGGAGCAGTGATGGTGGAGTAATTCTTGATAAAAATTCTGACATAGACACATATTCCCAGGAATCCTCTGACTTCTGTTGGTGTGGTAGGGACTGGCCAGGTTTCAATTTTGTTAAGCTTCTTTTTTGATATCCTCCTTCCTTCTTTACAAACAACATGACCAACCAAATCCAAGGCAGGGACACAACAAGCAAATTTCTGTCCAGATATGGTGAGTCCAGCTTACAGAATCCTTTCCAAAGTGATAGCATATTCATAGATGAATTTTCTGATCTGTGGGTTTTCTTCTAGAGTTGCTCCATTGTAGTCTGAAGTTGGTCCTTTGATTCCTCCATCATCAATAAAAATCCCCATATTCTGTGGTAGCTCATCCTGAAGAATCCACATCATCTGGGCCTGGTACACTGCAACTGAATTGGTGGCTCCTTGGGGTAATCTGGTGAGTTGAAATCTTCCTAGGGGGGTTTCAAATGTGGTCAATGGCCTGGAGTCTGGTGCTAACTCCCTTTCATCATATCCTCCCATTATATCTCCTAGTCCATAGCAAGCCCTGCCTGTGAATGATTCAATTAGTTCCTCTGGAGATGGTGGTAGGCCTGCATCCTTAATGGTGACTTTGTTGAGTTTCTGAAGATCATGAACTATCCTCAATTTTCCATTTTGTTTCTTCACACAGAAAACTGGGCTGGAATAACTGGAGCAAGATTGTTCATAGAGGCCAGTCTTGAGTCTTTCCCTTACTAGTTCAATAAATTGGGATTTGATGGGGGCAGGTAAGCGAATAGGTTTCTGTTGCCAAGGTTCATGGGGAATGACTGGGATGATATAAGGTTGTCCATAGGTATGTTTCAGTAGTCCTCTTTCTTCTTCTGAAAAAGCCAAAGCTGCCTGCCTGAGGGTGATGACCCATACTAATAACTTGTGTTCTTCCTTTGACAGCCATCCAGTGGGGCCAAAGTTAATGAGATCCAGTCTTTCTTGTGTGATCTTTGTTGTAGGTATGAATTCTGGAGGAGTTGGGTTTAAAGGGGTGGCATGTGGATCTCTAGACAGTTCTGGCCTGGAAAGAGGTGGATTGAGAGATAGGGGCATAGGTTGATTGACTGGTTTGAATTTTTTTAGTGTTGATTTATATTTTGCTGCACAGGTGATATGAGATTCTGAAAAGGAAGGGGCATAATTTTCTGATGGTTTTTTTGGCAGGTCCCTTTCCCCTATTTGGAGAAATGGAAGTTCTGCCCTTGGCCCAAAAAATCCCTGGTAACAAGGTTGACTGGAAGAGATGTTTCCCATTTGTGATGGGTGGGGAGGAGGATTGGTACCAGGTAAGTTTGTCCTTTTTCCATTATTGAGAGTGATTCTTCCCTAGGTCCATTGTATTTGATGGTTGCTGACATGTCCATTAAAAAAGGTTTTCCAACTATGAACTGAAATCCTCCTCTGGCCACCCAGAAATGGACAAGCTTGGTCACTCTTCCCACAAGTACTTCCACCTTCTCAGCAATCCCAATTATTCCAGTGTGGTGACCTCCAATTCCTTTAAGCTTCATTGGTTTTTCTGTTATAACTAATCCAAGGTGATGAGCCATTTCTTCAGGGATGATGTTGACCATGGATCCAGTGTCCAAAAGGGCTTCAAAGGGCTTTCCAGATATGGTGAGTTTGACATATCCTAAAGGGCAAGAGTAATGGGTTACTGAATCCTTTTCCTCCTCATCTCCTTCCTCCAATGCTGCAGAGTTTCCTGTTATATCTGGGTCCACTGGCAATCTTCTGTTACTGATCCTTTTCTTGATGTGGTCCACCACTCCTGGGGCTATGGCACATATTTCTCCTGCTGTGAGTGGTACAATGGCTTTCAGAATCCTTCCAGATGTTTCTTCTTCCATTCCTGGGTATTCCTTGGCCAAAGTCTTCTCCAAGTAAGTCTTCCTTGGGGCCTTTTCCTTGGGTGGTTTTTCTGATTCTTCACTGGATTGGAACCTGACTTTAGTATTCTGAGGATTGGAATGGAACCTGGAACTTGGGCCTGGGGAAGAGGTAGCCATCCTGAGTAAGTCCTGTTGATCCATGTCCAATAGAGTTTCCTGGTCTTTCTTGGTCCTCTTTCCTTTGTCTGAGTCTTCCTCTTGGTCCTTGTTTCCTCTAGTCCTTTTTCCTAGGTCTGCTTCATAGAATCCTTGGGTTTCTGGGTCCATCTCCTCTAGTTGGCCAAAGGAAGATATATGTCCAAATGATGTAGTGGCCTCTGAGGAATCCTTGATAAATTTATCCACAACTGATTTGATTGGCCTGCTGGAATCCCAGGGAATTGGTGAGCTGTCTGGAAGTTTGAATCCTCTTCCATCCTTGAGAACTGATCCAACTGATTCATCATAGGTTAAGAGACTACATCTGGTGATTGTGTGGGTTGGTTGGAAGCAGTAGAAGCACTTGAAGTCTGGGTTCCTTGGTCCATGTGCTTGTCCAGAAGGATTTCCAGAAAAATGAGGTGGGGCAGATTTTTCAGCAGTGAGAGCTGCAAATTGCTTAATGAGGGAGTCCAGTTTCTGATCTGTGGAATAAGAAGCGTTTGGAGCTGGGGATTTGTATACAGGTGGGAGTTTGACTGGTGGGGCTATGGAAGGTGTGTTGACTGGTTCCTGACTGATATCTTTCCTGGATGTCTTCCTTCTTTCCATTACTGAAGCTGACAGAACCTGCCTGTGTATGTAGGTGACCAGGACCTGGGTATTTGGAAGAATATCACCTCCATCCTTTGAGGCTAGCATCTTGTTGTCCCTGATGAGTTCCTTGGTGACTGAAGATTCCAATTCTGGGCTGAGTGAGTCCAATAAGATTTCCCTAGATGCCTCCACATGTGATGTATGTCCCATTCTGAAAAGATAGTTATTTATTACCTCATACTTAGTCCTGAATGTTTTGAATTCCTCCAGGGTCTTGATTCCTCCAGCTTGGATGGTAGAGTAGTTGAGCTTCTTTAGGTCCTTCTTGGTATACTTCACCAGGGGAAGAGGTGATCCATATCTGTCCAAGAGTTGTTTCTTCAAGACCTCCCAATCCAAGTCCTCATGGCCAGTCATCTCCTCTGCTTCATCCTTTAAGTCCATCCCTTTGAGAAAAGAAATAATTTGCATGGTCAGGTCCCTAGAGGAAGCTCCATCAGCTGATCCAGCATTCTCATACCTTTTAATGAATTTCTCCACAGGCATATTGGTTCCATCAAAGTATAGTTCCTTGTCCAATGGTTTAATCTTGACAGCCTTGGTTGGTCCTTGGTACTTGGGCATTACAGCTTCTCTTTCCAAAAAGTGGGTGTTCATTCTGTCTGAGGCTTGCTGGGTTGGGGACTGATGCCTGGATCCTTCCAAATGGGAGCTTTCTAAGTTTGCAGGGTTATTTCTGTAGTGGGTGAATGAGCCAGGGTTGGCCAGTTGGAATGGAGCAGCAGGCCTAGAGGTATTGGGGTTGTTGGTGATGCTAGGTTCCAGGTTGTTGGTGGCTGATCCTTGGTTGTTGTTGGCTGATCCTTGGGTGAGGCCAGAGGTTTCTCCTAGGTTGTTGCTGATGTTCAGGGCAGGGGTTTGTTGAGGGCTGGACATGTTGGAAAGTAAGTGGAGAGATAAGGAAGTGATATGTAGAGAAGCTAACAGGAAGGTATGTTTTTAGGGGTTTTATTTATAGAGGATGCACTTAGAAATGGAATGAAGGGTTTAGGTATGATAGAATTGATTTGAAATTGTAAGTTTGTGTAGTAGCAGGAAACTAAGACTGAAAGATTAAAACTGAAGGAAATAAGGCCACTGTTGGGACACCACTTGTGGAACTCCTAAAGGATCAGGAAAGAGCTTGAAGGGGAAATAGGCAACAAATCCAGTAAGTAGAAGATGTTGAAGCTACAGGTGCTGATGAGGCTGCCCTTCTTGACTAATGCTGAGGGGAAAGGGTTTCACTAAGAAAAAGAAAGAAAAAGGTGTGGCTATATTTCTACTAATCCTTAGACTGCTGCTACTAATGGGAACTTAGGTTGTTTAATCAATCTGAGGCAGGGACCTTGAGAGGAGTGAGAAAAGCACTGAGAAAGATTATGGGGTATGTGTTATGATTGTTATTTGTGTAAAGGTTGATGCAAAAGTAAATGTAAAAGGTTTAAAGGTAAATGTAAATGTAAACTGTACTTTAATAAAGGGTAGGGTGCACGCCTCATCCATAGAACTAAGGGGATTTCGACTTATACAAAAGGGCACAAGATGGCTGATCCTGGCAGTAAAGAGAAAGGGGAAATGTGTTCAGAGGTATACAACCAAAAGAGAGTAGTGATAGTGTAAGAAAGATGAGCCAATGTAGCTAGTAACTATGTATATAAGGAATGTAATGTGACTAGTAACCAAAGAGGATGATAAAGGCAGAAGATGTAACTATGTAATATGAATGACTGTGCTGTACAACTTTATACCAAAGAAGATATAAACTAAAGAAAAGTATGTAATATCTGTGTTTTATTTATGTACTGTATATTTATAAATGAATACCTTGTATAATATCCTATGGGGTTGTAGTATTGGTAAAGTTATGTGGTTATAAGTGGTAATATTCTAAGAATGCTAATAACTTCTGAACCAAAGGGAAATCAGGGGTACTTTGAGTGAGTGACTAGGGGTAGTTTTGTATGTAGAATCTGTTTATTTAATAATAATGAAGTATATGTGAGAGGAAATGTAAGTTGTTGATGATTGTATGTGAAAAGGTATGGATTACCACAACGGTAAACAAAGACAGCCTGTTAGACTTGGTTTTGAGCCAAACAGGGCCTAAAGGGCCCAGAATTAAGCAAAGAGTGACCACAAGGGCCCTGCATCAAGCTCAAAAGGGCCCAAACTTCCCTGTGTGATAGTAAAGGGGGCCAAAAGGGCTTTGCATTAATCTCCAAACGGCCTAAAGGGCCCTGGAACATTCCCCAAACCAACCAGTGCATCAAGAATCATGTGTCACAGGCCTTAGAGGCACCATTCCCAACCTCCAATGATTTCCACTTCAACAGGGCTTATAAAATAACCAATCAACTTGTGCTTTATTTTATTTTCCAGACTCACGCAGTATACCACCACCGGTGTGGTATTCCAAACCCTGTTTCAAGTATCAGGCAGGATTATATTCTTTCATTATCTTTCAGAAGATAAAATAGTAGCAATATAAATGCATAATTGAAATCTAGGGTAAATTGAATCTATAAGTCACCCATTTATGTTAGGGTTTTTCACGGCTAAATCAAAAGTTATGCAGTTACAAAGAATTAGAGTGAATAATATGTACATAGTATATATATAGAAGTAGTATGTAGTTTAGTGTTAGGTCACAAGACGCAGCACATGATCTGTGGCACAGTCTAAGTACATACTCTCACCAGCAGAAATAGCTCAATTTAGGTCACAAGGCGCAGCACATGCACTGCCAGCATAATTGCCTAGGATGAAGTCATCCCAGTTAAACTGGGATGCACTCAACCAATTTAAACTTGGTTGAAATCAACTGATGAAATATAAATCCAAGGGACCCCCCTTGGTTTTATATTTCATTGGTTGAGGTCAACCTACTTTAAATTGGTTTTTTTTCATCCTAGTTTAACTGGGATGAACTCAACCTAGGCAATTATGCTGGCAGTGATGATCTGTGGCACAGTCCAAGTACATAACCGCACCAGCAGAAATAGCTCACTTTATGCACTCCATGCATGAAGGCAGCGTAGAAGAAGAGACCCCACCAGCATAAATACCTCAATCAGACATCCCACCAGCAAAAATCCCTCACATTTTACTATATAAAGGGGAAGTTGTTCCCTCCCAGAAAGAAAATCATCCCGGTAGCATGCCAGTAGCATGCCAGTAGCATCCCACTTGGATCCCAAGCCCCATCATCTAGCTAGCAAACTAAATAAAATTACTCATCCATATAAATAGTGTGATCTTAATCAGGTGACCCACAACAAAATCTTTCATATCAGTTTAAAACACACAAAAGAAACAAAAGGAAAATTGTGCTCTTTTGACTAAAGGTTAAGGAAGAGGGTACAACACTTTGAATATTTCACATTATACCAAAAACATATTTTTACTCATTTCCTCAGACTACATCTAAAAAGAAATAAATAAATCATAAACATATAAATACTTGTTTCCTCATCAATTCCAACAAAACCTTGTATTCCATTTACCACACCTTTCTGTAACAGTCCATCTACTATCTATGCTCCTGATCCCTTCATCAAGCCCATTGCTGATTATTTGTAAGTTGAAATTTGATCTTTGTCTGATAAGAGATTACTACATAAATAGTTCTCTTAAAGAAAACAAGAAGAAAGTTATCAGCCACAACAATAAATGAAATTGTTGTATTAACTCTTGTAGTAAATAGAGGGGCAGGTCTTTCAAACCACCCTTAACAGTTGTAATAGATTCATACATACCTGAAATACTATAACTGCTATTTCCCCCTCACAGAACTACCCCCGTCCCAAAAGGAGTTCTCACATGTGGTGTCCCAACAGTGGCCAAAAACCTTCATCAAGATCACCCTTCAATGTCAAAACATTCAGCAAAGCACATTCAAAGAGAAAAGGAAGCACTCATAAGGCTATTCAACAACTGGTTTGGAACTAGTTACAAGGAATACACCATGGCAGATCCAGGGATGCAGGAACAGTCAGTAACAATAGGATTTGAAGAATATGAAGAGCAAAAGTCAAGGATAAACTTTATGGAAGACCAAATGTAAAAGGAAAGGCATGAAATGGAGGAGAAGTTTAGAAAAATGGAGGAAATGATTCAAATGCTAACAGGAAAAGGCAAGAGCACTGAACCCTAGCAAGTTCCCATTCCTGAGACTCCCCAACCTCAATCAAAATTCCTAGCCACAGGGTCTTATCCCAAAGCAAGCGGTACACAACAAACACGTTTTGCCACATCAACACCATTTCCCCAGTCCACAGGACAAGAATTTCCAGAGACACCTAATCCACAAACAGGGTATGAAAACTCAGCAGCTTACAACATTAACAGATCCAGGATGAGGCCAGCTTTTATGCCCAGAGAAACTCTTCAAGAAACACCATCCAACAGTCCTGCATATTCCCAGTTTGAGAAAAGTAGGATTATCACATTGCCGGAAAAGGAACATTGCGGGGATATCTGGAAACTAAGAAAACCAATCTAAATTTTGATGGAACAGAGGTGGAAGATTTCATCAAAAGAATTGAGAAGATGGTGTCCATTCAAGATTGCGGTAGTAGAGACTTAGCAAGGCAGTTACCTTTTATCATTCCCAACCAAAAGATAAGTAAAGCCATTGAACTTATGGAGGGACATGAGGCTAGTGATTGGGAAGTTCTAAAAAGAGATTTAATTAGGAAGTGGGGAAGAGCTACACCACATAGGAGATTCAAGGAAGAGTCCATACCTCAACTTATCAAAAGAATTCAAGATTTAGGAGGAATCCACACCAAACAGGAATACCGGAAATTCATCGGGGAATATGAAGAAATGGTAGACTATTTTCTACGCATGGAATACCCAAATATTAATGAAAACCATGGGGAGCCCCTGTGGAAGACATTGTCCAAGGAGTTGAAAAATGAGGTCCTGAGGGAACTTTCACATAAAAAGAAACTTAAGAAAACCAAAGATGGGAGACCCATTGTTCCAGATTTACCAACCTTGAAAGAATATACTGAACTGGGTTTGGATCTTTTGGACTTTGAGGATGAAGAACTTGTCAAGACAGAGACCCCTAAGAAGATTGTGAAGTTACAGGACCCTAAGGAGGTATCAAACCAAGTTTCTTTGGAAGAGCAAATCAAAAATTTAACCACAATGGTGGGGAGTCAGAAGAAAGGAATCCCACCTCATTTTAATAGGCCCCCATCTCCGGGATTTTTAGAAAACACGCCAAGATATTCCTCTCTTGAGTGTTATTATTGTAAAGGTAAGCACATTGTAACAAACTGTGAAATTTTACAACAGGACTTTCAAAATAGGAGAGTGCTGCGGATCCAGGGCGTTGATAAACGCACGCCAACGGCGCACGCCAATGCCAACACGCACGCCAATTTTTTTTGGCGTGCGGGGCCCACACGCCATTTTTTTTTGGCGTGTAGGGTCTACACGCCAAAAAAAAGGGCGTGTGAGACCCACACGCCAAAAATGGCGTGTGGTTCCCACACCCTATTTTTTTTTGGCGTGTGGGCCCCGCACGCCAAATAAAATTGGCGTGTGGGCCCCGCACGCCAATTGTTTGGCGTGCGCTCCCACACGCGAAACAATTGGCGTGTGGGAGCGCACGCCAAACAATTGGCGTGCGGGGCCCACACGCCAATTGTTTGGCGTGCGGGTCCCTTGCTCAAGTAATTGAATGGGAGGGACCATTCGATTACGTGAGTGGGGCCCCTCCTGGCTGACGAGGTGATACAACCTCGTCAGCCGGGAGGACTTCCTCCCAGCACGAGGTTGTATAACCTCGTCGGCCGGGAGGACTTCCTCCCGGCCAATGAGGTTATACAACCTCGTCGGCCAGGAGGAAGTCCTCCTGGCTGACGAGGTTGTATAACCTTGTCAGCCGGGAGGACTTCCTCCTGGCTGACGAGGGTATACAACCTCGTCAGCCAGGAGGAAGTCCTCCTGGCCAACGAGGTTGTATAACCTCGTTGGCCGGGAGGAAGTCCTCCCGGCCGACAAGGTTATACAACCTCGTGCCGGGAGGAAGTCCTCCTGGCCGACAAGGCTATACAACCTCGTTGGCCAGGAGGACTTCCTCCTGGCTGACGAGGTTGTATAACCTCGTCAGCCGGGAGGAAGTCCTCCCGGCTGACGAGGTTATACAACCTTTGCAGCAAGGAGGAAGTCCTCCTGGCCGACGAGGTTATACAACCTCGTCTGTCAGCCTGGGTGTGGAACTAACCGTGGTTAATGGTTGTAACTGAGTTAGGTTGATGGTGTAAAGTGGTTTGGGTAATGTTTAAGTCCTGTAAAAAAGGTACTTCCTCAACCAGTAAGTCTTGTCTGAGAGGCTTGCTCTAATTGCTCTAATTAGGCGCATCCAAATCAATACAAAGTATTAATAGGCATCCAAGGAGAGACTCAACTTGGGTTTGTGGTGACTACCTTATTGAAGGTAGGTTGTGGCCAATTCTTGAGGTAATAACAGTATTAAACTATAGATTATCCAGAATTGGGGGATTGTTGGAGAATGGGGAACTAAGCAAGGTAAATAACTCTAAGGTATGTACTGTGCTGTGGTGTTCTAAATATTCTCTCAGGGATAAACAACTGTTTATAGGCTGTTTATATATTGTAAGAGCTCCTCAAGGGGGAACTGTGAGCGCTTCCATGACCTGGGAGGTACTGTGGAACTTCATGGGCAAGACACATCCTTTTGGGAGGATCTGTTAATGTTTATGATGTGATTTCTACTAAGGCTGTTTTATGGGACACATCTTTGATCAGTAGTCCTTAGTGGGATTGGATCACATCATGACATTTGTATTAATTTATCTGTTATTAATATTAATAAAGTTGTTAACTTATAATGATGTCATTTATTATTGGTACATCTTATAAGTATTAATTATTATAATATTAATAAGTTCTTTTATTATTAAGATATTAAAGTACATATCTTATACGTGAAAATATTCCAATGTTAAGGAATGTGGGCGTAATCAGAGGGGAAAGAGTGACATCTGTTACTCTGGATATTTCACGTGAAAGGAGGGCAAAGGGCCTACAAGTTATGTATCTTGTATAACAGGAGTACATAGCTTAACCAGAATTATTCATGAGTTATTAATGAATATATTATTAAAGTATTTATATTAATTATTGTAATTAAGGTACTCCAATAATTATAATAGTAATGTAATGAATGTATAATAATAACAAATAAGAATAGTAATTATTATTAGAGATAATAATAATTAATAATAGTTGCAGTTACGTGGTACATGTCAGGTACTGTGATATGTACTCAGTGGCTGACACTTCCTCCCTCTAAAAAAGGGTTGACTAAAAAATTTTTAATGGTCTCTTTTGTCAACTCTGTATTGTGTCAGAATCCTTTCTGAATCAGGGATCTGATCAGCTGTAAGCCATTCATCCTCTTTGGATCCACTATATCTGACTAAGTACTGTTTAACATCTTCATTATTCTTTCTACTTTGTCTATGTTGTATAACTTTCTTAACTTTAATGAGTTGGTCTTTCTCTACTGGAGGTATCACAACTCTAATGTTATCTTTCCTTAGAGGAAATTTATCATCATTATTAGGAATAAATGGTTTGATTAGACTAACTGGGAATGTAGGGTGTTTGCTTTCTAATTCTCCAGTTAATATAACTTCTACTGCATTTGCACCATGTAAAGCTTTAATTGTATAAGGTCCAACATAGGAGTCCCTGATTTTCTTGGGTCCTGATAAATTAGTAAAATTAAATGTAGAAATAAGAACTTGATCTCCAACTTTAAATTGGTGAACTTTATGGGTTTTATCCCATCTGGTCTTATTATATTCAAAAGGTTTCTTTATACATTCTGCTGCGTAATTGGCAGTTTAAGTCATCATTTGATGGAAATTAGTGGCATTGGGGTGAATTGTTACTGATTTAGAGAGAACTAATTCTTTGGGGAACCAAGGTATCCATCCTCTTTCTAATTCAAAAGGAGTAATTTCAGTACTACTATGTTTACTGGAATTATAAGCAAATTCTAATGCTGGTAATAGTGAACACCAGTCATGTGAGTAATTATCTTTGTCTTCAAATTCTAGACCATAAGCACAATATCTTCTAATCATATCTTCCAAGGTTTGAATCATTCTTTCAGCCAATCCATCTGTTTGAGGATGATAAGCTGTAGAGAACTTCAATTGAGTGCCACATAAATCATATAAAACTTTCCAGAATTCAGATGTAAATTTTGGATCTCTGTCTGTAATAATATATCTAGGACATCCTACATCAGCTATAATCTTTTGCCAAAATAGTAATGCTACGTCAAATGCATTATTTTCCTTATGACATGGCAAAAATTTAGCTCTTTTAGAGAATCTGTCAACTACTACTAGTACAGAATTGTAGTTATTCATCCCGGCTGGAGGTAATCCTGTAACAAAATCCATATTAATTACAGACCATCTTTCTGTTGGTTCTTCAATTTCCTGTAGTAAACCATATCTTTTTCCAGTAGCTTTATTTGCTTTTTGACATCTTTCACAAGATTCACAATATTCCTTGGTTGCATTTCTATAATGGGGCCACCAAGCTATATGTTTAACTCTTTCTATAGTTCTGTCAAAAGAAAAATGTCCTGCTGTGATATTATCATGGCATTCCTTAAGAAAAAGATTAATATGTTCCTTTTTAGCCAGAACTACTACACTAGTATGTTTGGTTCTATGATATATTAATCCATCCAGAAGTAAAAATCTGTTTTCATTAAAGGCAGTAGACCAAGGTTCTTCTAAAGAATTAATCAAGTCCAGGTTTTTATGTTTACTGTGTAGAATTTCCTTAAGAGTGGAGCAATTCTTGTCCAAGTTATAACTTTCACGTATTTCATCCCAAAATTCTTCCTTCATTTCAGTAACATGAAGTCCAAGAATGTCATATGTTTCAGAAGGGTCATCATAAGCAGGATTATTTTCATCATTAATTAAGGGAAAAAGGCACATAATTTTTGCAGCTATCTCTCCATCCCAAGCAGGATTTTCTGGTAGATTGTCTAAAGACCATCTACTGAGACCATCAGCATTGTTATGTATATTTCCAGCTCTGTGGACAATAGTCATACTTCCTCTCCATTCTTGGATTGCAATCTGCCATCTTAACATATGTCTGTTGGGAGTTTTCATACTGAGTAAACTTTTGAGTGCACTACAATCAGTAATAACTTCAAAATCACAACCATCCAAGTAGTAATATAATTTGTCCAAGGCCCATACTAGACATAAGCATTCTAGTTGGCTAGCACCATATTTCTTTTCACTGTCCTTAAGTGTGCGTGAAATATAACATATTACTCCTTCTTTGGGAATGTCCTGTAAATCTTGTACTTGATGTAAAGCAGCTCCAAGTCCTTCCATACTTGCATCTACATACAATTTGTAAGGCTTGTGAGGGTCAGGCATTAGCAATATAGGGGCAGAGGTTAACATTTCTCTGATTTTATTAAATGCATCTATTCTGGGGGAAGTCATCTCATATGCAGTGTTTGGACTAGTAATTTGGTACAGGGGTCCAGTAATTTTAGCAAAGTCTTTAATGTGTTGCCTGTAATAACTAGCAAAACCTAAAAATGATTGTAATTCCTTGACATTAGTTGGCATGGGCTTAAGCAATACTGCAGCCACTTTATTCATGTCAATAGCAATACTAAGTCCAGAAACTATATGTCCAAGTGCTTTTAATTCTTTGAAACCAAATTGACATTTGCTCATGGATATTTTCATATTCATTTTTGTAACTCTGTCTAAAACTATTGAAAGTTTTTCCAAATGTTCTTTCCAGTCTTGACTAAAAATAATGATGTTATCAATGTATATAATAAGCCAGCCTTCACGTAATTCCTTGTGGAATTCTATGTCCATCATTCTCTGGAAGTGAGAGGGGGCATTCTTAATTCCAAAAGGCATTCTTTGGTACTCATAAATTCCCATATGTAATATTATTCTCATCAAGTATCTACTGTCTTCATGAATTACATTCTGATGGAAACCTTTAAGTACATCCATACAAGTTATAAATTTTGCATCTTTTAGCTGAGTCAGTGCTTCACTGATTTTGGGCATGGGGTATCTGTCAGGTATGGTATAATTATTAAGACCTCTAAAGTCTCCAACCATTCTTGATTTTCCATTATGCCAAGCAATAATAACTGGGGTAGTAACTTCTACATTTTCATTTGCTCGAACTTTGCGTAAAACATTCATTCTTACTAATTCTGTAACATGTTGCTGCAAGGCTTCTCTACTTCTGGGGGAAGCAGGATAAGCAGCTTTCCTTAAGGCAGGAGGATAAGGTCTAGTAGTATTAAGATTAATTCTTACTTCATGTCCTCTAGTGCTTCCAAAGGGTTCATCAGCAGTGGCAAATGCAATTTTCTTTTTATGTAGCAAATTCTTCAGTTTCTTTAATTGCTCATCATCTAAAGTTTCAGCAATCTTTGCTTCCAATATTGTATTATCAAAGTTAGAATTATTAATAGAATTACATTCAAGTTGTTCCAGGTTCATTTTGTCACTTATGCCAAGTTCAAACTTGTTCATAAGGTCACCTCTGAAGGTAAAATATCTTCCATTAGAATTTATTACGTCTATTCCATAGTTAATGATATAATCATTTCCTAAAATGATGTATTTCATTTTAAAATCTTCCATAACTATTAATTCAGTGCTAATCTGAATACTTTGCCTGTTATGAGGGAATACAATATCTGAACTTATAATACCTAGTGGTTTTAACTTGCTGTTACAACTGTAGAACTTCTCAGAATTAATGGGGATTAATTCTTTCTTCCATTGTGGTAATATCTTATCTAATAAATTTGGACCAATAATAGAGCAGAAGGCTCCTCCATCAATTAAACATTTAATTTTAAACTTGTTACATATTATATTAGTGATATTAGTACCACCAGTCTTATGTATTTTTCCAGAATGCATCTCATTGGACAAGTGTAATTTCTTAATGTTCATAGGTTTGGATTTATCTTCCATTTTAGAAATATTAGATATGATTAATTCTTCTTTTGAAACCATAGCATGAGTACTATGAATAGCAGACTCAGAATCAAGGGAGTCAGAATCAGAATCATCTGGCAAAGATTCTATACTAGATTGGGAATCATCATTAATTGGGACCAAGTTATCATCAATATTTTCAATGCAGTGTACTTTCTTACTAGATTTCTTATTGGGACATTTATTGGATCTATGTCCTTTCTTTCCACATTCATAACACGTAATTTCTTTCTCAGAAGTGTCTTTGGTTTCCTTCTGGTCTGATTTCCTGGAATCTTTATAATTATCTCTTTTGACAGATTTATACTTATCTTTCTTGTCTTTTCTTTTAACATTGACAAGACTTTCCAGTTGATTAATGAATTCAGTTAAATCACTGCAACTTTGAAGAACTCTACGCATCATGTACTCAGTATTGTGATCTAATTGTCCAAGTAATTTATCATTAATAGAGGCATTGTCTACATCTCTTTCAATGGCTTTAATTCTGTTTACTTGTGGTGTAACCCAATCAGATGGTTCTACATCACTCAGTATATCAAATCTGCTTCTTCTGAAGTTGGTTTTCACTTTTCTCTTCCATTCAGGAGTGCTAAATTTATTAATGATGTCCTTTTTCCAGAATAACCAATTTTTATTGCCAGGTACTTCCTTTTTTCCTGGAATTATACCATGAATTTGCAACTCCAGTAAGAATTGAATTCAATTTTGAGCATATAATTTGATCAGGGGCATTAGTGTCTTCTTTCAAGTTGTCAATCCAATCAATAAATTTGAAGTGGTCATATTCTCCCACTCCAGAAAAGGTTAGCCACTCATTAGTCTTTGGCAGACCTGCTAACACTAATTTGTGGATGGCCTTGTCTTCATCCAAAGTATTAATGGTGGATGTGGCCGCTCTAATTTGTTGATTATTAAGAGTTGGTGTAGCAGTTTGATCCCTGCTTGGTTCAATCTGGGTACTCTGTAAAGGTGAAGGGGTCACATTGGCCAATTGAGTTGTAATGACTGGAGGAATAGATTGACTGTCATCTCCAATGTCATTAATAGTATCATGTCTGCTTCTTGGTTGGGCATCTCTAGTCAGGAGTTCTTCCAACTTGTGCATGATATCTGAGTTGTTTTTGGTCATTTCTGACGTAACACATGTGAACTGTTTCTCAATTCTGTTCACTACATCTTCAAAGGTTCTAAATTGAGAATCTACTTTATTAGTAGTATCTGATTGTAAATTCTTAATTTTCAATTCCAATTGTTCCACTTTCTTAACAAGATCTTGGTTGGAATTACCTTGCTCTTCAACCCAGTCATCAATTCTGGTCATAGAATTAGACAATTGTTTACTAAATTTCTTACAATGGTCAGCCAATTCTACATTAAACATATCAATTTTGGTATCCATTTCAGTCAACCTCTGTTGAATAAGATATAATGTACTATCTTCTGAGTTTACCTGCTCATCTGTGGCTCTCATGATTTTACGGCATAATTCTTGTAAATCATTGGATAGAGCTTTGTTACTAGGGCGTTGATAGACGCACGCCAAGCGCGCACGCCAAGCGCGCACGCCAAGCGCGCACGCCAAGCGCGCACGCCAACGCCAGCCCGCACGCCATTTTTTTTTGGCGTGCGGGGCCTACACGCCAATTTTTTTTGGCGTGTAGGGTCTAAACGCCAAAATAAATTGGCGTGTAGGCCCCACACGCCAAAAATGGCGTGCGGTTCCCACACACCATTTTTGTTTGGCGTGTGGGCCCCGCACGCCAAAGACAACTGGCGTGTGGGACCCGCACGCCAATTGTTTGGCGTGCGCTCCCACACGCTCACGTAATCGAATGGCCCCTTCCATTCGATTACATGAGCGGGGGATGTGTATATCCCATACACATAATACATACATGTATTATTTGTATGGGAAATACACATCCCCCGCTCACGTAATCGAATGGAAGGGGCCATTCGATTACGTGAGCAAGCCCGAGTCTGTTTCCGGACTGGGGCTCGCTTATGGTCCTGGTTTTTTCAACCAGAACCACAACAAAGACCGCCCACCGCTCTCCGATTCGATCAACAAAAGCGGTGAGTCTGAAAATCCAAAAAAAAAAAAAAAATCACAAAAAAAAAAAAATCACAAAAAAAAAAAATCACAAAAAAAAAAAAATCAAAAAAAAAAAACAAATCAAAAAAAAAAAAATCAAATCAAAAAAAAAAAAAAAAATCAAAAAAAAAAATCAAAAAAAACGAAAAAAATCAAAAAATGAGAAATAAGAAATGAGGAAAAAAACCCCAAAAAAACCAAAAAAAAAGGTTTTTTTGGGGTTTAATTTTGTGGAAAAGCCCACAGGCCCAGGGCTCCAAGACCCAACTGGCCCAAAGACAGGGCCCAATGGCCGTAAGAAGGGGCCCGCCTCTGCCCATCACCTCCCGTGGGCCCACAGGCCCACTTTGATGCTCCAAAGGGGAAATAAAACATTCAAAGGGGCCATTCAAACCCCCCAGGCAGCTCAAAGGGCCCCGTATAAGCCCCAGACGCACACCATCCCCCCCAAAAGTGGCCCATCTCAAACACATCTCTTCCTATTTCCATTTTTTTTTCACCGTAAATATAGTAACACGTGCTGACAAACTCTCCCATTCAAATGCAAACAGATTCCGCACAAATCACCAAATCAGCAGCAAAAGATGTCACACACCGGTGATTACAACTCCGCAAGCAATCAGCCTCCACGCCCATAAGGATTCTATGAGGTTGACCCCAACCATCACCCGCACGCCCCACTTGGCAACATGTATCAAAATCAAACCTCTGCGTATGGAAATCCACACGTGCTTGGCCAACCTGCAGCTCCAATCAATCAATCAGGCCACCTAGCAACTAACTATGGCTACCCAAGCAACCAATATGGCCAAGCCCCCCAGCCCCTTACTGTCCCCTCAGCCCACCCAGCCACCTACAGCTTCAATGACAACAACTACAGACTGGCAATCCAGCCAAACCCTGGCCCCCCAGCCCACCCAGTAGCGCAGCCTGTGTTCCGCCCATATGAGGTACAATTGCCTCAATTCACCCACTATCACAATCGACCTCCAGCCTCCACCTATCAGCTTGATCCAGCCCAACCATCCTATCTGGCTCAGCCAGCCCTCTACGCACCACCTCATATAACTCAAGCCCCACCATCCCATCCGTTTCCGCAATCCCATCAAGCACCACAAATCTCAAACTACTGGCAGCCGGGACCCCAACCATTGTCCCACCCGGCCAACCCATTCACTCTTGGACCCACTCACTTCCAAGGCCTGCCAACCTCACACAATTTCCCCGTTGGCCAACCATCAGTGCCCGCTCCGCCGCAGACAAATCAAGTCCCTTCCATACCCGTCATGCAAGATATGCAGCCATCTCTGGGGGAAATAACCTCCTCTGCGCCATTTAGCCCTCAAATTTGGCCACCTGCACAACCAAGTCCTCAACAGTTTCCCCCAGCAACGTTCAGCCCTCAAGTCCTTCAAACTGTGGCTGAAGGTGAGTTTTCAAATACTTCTCCACTTTGTTTTCATATTACCAAGAACTAATGTTTACCTACTCAATTCCCCAGTCAAATACCCAAGGATCACGGCTACATCTCCTGGCGGGTATCAACCTGCACCACCCAGCCCTCAACTGTTTCCCCAAGCAAATTTCAGCCCTCAAGTCCCTCAAACTGTGGCTGAAGGTGAGTCTTCAAATACTTCTCCACTTTGTTTTCATCTTACCAAGAACTAATGTTTACCTGCACAATCTCCCAGTAAAATACCCAAGCGTCACGCCTACATCTCCCGGGAGGTATCACCCTGCACCACCCAGCCCTCAACCGTTTCCCCCTGCAACTTTCAGCCCTCAAGTCCCTCAAACTGTGGCTGAAGGTGAGTCTTCAAATATTTCTCCACCTTGTTTTCATCTTACCAAGACCTAATTTTTACCTAGTCAATCTTCCAGTATACCCGCTCAATCCTTTAGGACGTTCACCGCTGGCCCCCGCAATGTTACCCGCTGCCAATCAACCGCATAAAGTGTTGATGAAATCTGAAGATGTACAATCTTATGATTATTCAGTTGGCAGTAAGTTCTTCTAGTTTCTTAATTCGCCCACTTGAGGCAGACTGGCTGAACTGCTTTTGTTTCCAGATGCAATGGATGCACCACCCAAATTCCTTTTCACATGTGTCACTGATCTCAAACACTTTGTCACCACATGGGCCCACAAGCATGGTTACGCTACGAAAGTTTGTGCTTCCAAGAGGGACAAGAACATCTACTTTGCATGCACAGTTGCCGGGGAAGACCAAAGCTCAGTTGATGCTATCTGGTTTCGAGAGTCTAGGAATAAGCGACTGGGGTGCTGCTTCAAAATATCCGGCCACAAACCAACTTCAGTAAAACTCAAGGATGCACCATGGGAACTCCGATGCCGAAAGACGATTGAGCACAATCATGGTCCAATCGATCTGTAACATGTAGTCATCCACAAGAAGCTCTCTGTCGAAGGCGAAACTGAGGTTGCTCGCTTATTGTCTCTTGGAATGCAACCCCAGGCAATCGCTAGACTCCTTACTAGCAGTGAGGGAATGTTTGTAACCAACAGGACGATATACAACACAAAGCAGGCACTGAGGGCAGAGAAGAGGGCTGGCAACACCCCAATCGAGTACCTCCTACGTTGCCTCAACGAATCCAATTGGACACACGAGGACGTTTACGACACAGACGGCAAGCTCCTTTACTTGTGGTTTGCGCACCCAGGATCGTTGCTTCTTGCTCGCAGGTTCCACCATGTGGTCAACATTGACTGCACTTACAAGACGAACCTGAACAACTACCCCCTGCTGCATGTGGTTGGCCAAACTGCAACCAATCACAGTTTTTCGATTGGTTTTTGTTTGATGCGAAACGAGAAGAATGAGGCCTACTCATGGGCTCTTGATAAGTTGAAGTGTGTGGTATATTTGACTAATCACCTATTCTCATCATAAACTGACTGTACTCCGGTGCCTGTGTGATACCCATAGATCTATATGGGACTCTGACCACGCGCCAAAGGTCTTTGTGACGGACAGGGAATCAGCACTGCGTAATGCTATCTCAAAGCACTTTCCGAATGCAACCGCGAACTTGTGCATGTGGCACATCGATCGGAACATTGTGACAAACTGCAAGCAAGCCTTTGCTGGCGATGGCGAAGAATGGGCCAAATTCATGAGGCTCTGGCATGAGGTCGCACATGCCCCCAATGAGGACACCTGCAACTCAAAGTGGGCTCAACTGACACGGTACCTAGTCACTCAAACTAACGTCTACAAATACCTGTACAAGAGCGAGCAACACAAGTTCATGAATGCGTGGGCCAGAATGACACCCCATCTAGGAAATCTGACTTCGTCATGATGTGAATCTGCCCACAGCTGGCTGAAAACCTATGTGACATTGGCTAGGTGCGACTTTGCAACACTTTTCATTACAATTGCTCCAGCAGTGGACCGACAACTTGACACAGTCCACACGAACCTGGCACATGGGTTACAGAACGGATTAACCGGACTACCAAATGCCTTCAAGTCCCTCAGCTGCAAAATCTCCTGTCATGCGCTCAAGTTGGCCTTGTCTCAGTACAACAAGTTCATCAAGATGAAGAAATCCAAGCCTGGGGATCCCAGCCTTCAATGCAATGGTAATTTCCAGGCCGGCTTGGGCATTCCGTGTTCGCACACTATTGAAGGTTTGGTCCAGGGGAAGGGAGATGTGGAGCCTTCTGATTTCCATTTCCAGTGGCATCTGGCCTATAACCCTGACGGTCCAGTGAGTCCTCCTGATGTATGACTTGTTCATGTCCCTCCTAGCTAATCTTCATCTATGTTCATTGCAGGCTCTTGATCAACCACTGTACAACTTTGACAACGATTTTGAGGATTTCAAGCAGGAGATCTTGGCTTCCCACCACCCCTTGGTGTTAGAAGCAAAAATGAAAACATTACGAAGGGTCCATGCAAACACACACGTGGTTCCGCTTGCAGAGCCTGATCCTATCCAAGTGAAACACATACTGGAAAGGCCGTGGAAGAAGAGAAAGGGTAGTGGGCAAGTTCAAAAGCGCGATGACACCCATGCGGAAATTGTGGAAGCGCAAATCCAAAAGGCGCAGGCAAGGAAAGCAAGACAGAAGGCCAGTGTATCAAAAGGAAAAGGGGGTAAGCAACAGTCCAAGCAGGCGCAGGCTCCATTGGACACCTCAGCTTCTTCCTCTGGGGACCTGGGTGAGCTACCCAGTGTGGAGACACTCATGCGTAAGCAACTTTATTGCATGTCTTCTTAAGAGGCTGATAACTGATGGACTTACTAAGCAGTCAAGAGAAATCACCCCCCACGAGTTGGCAGCCTCACTATTGGGAAACGGAATTGGGGGTCTTCCAGTTCAGGAACATCACGGCGCAAGGAAACGTGGCAGCCCAAGTATGGTAGTATGGATGGTGTAACAGATGAAGATTCTGATTCTGATTCTGCAGATGCAGTTTCAGATAAAGATTCTGATGCCCCAGATGGGGAATCAGATGAAGAATCTGATGCCCCACATGGGGCATCGGAAGAAGAATCTGATGCCACAGATGGGGAATCAGTTGCAGAATCTGATGCACAAGGTGGGGAATCAGATGAAGAACCTGATCCCCCAGTGGATTCCTCCTCATCTATTGAGATGCAGGTTGAGGAAAAGCTGCTGTCACCTCCAGAAGCCTCAAGAAAAGCCTCAAGCTCTCACGATCAGTTTCAGGGTGAGGCCAGGCTACATTCACCCCCCACAGCCAAGGTAAGTACTATAACTTTGACATCAGATTATCAAGGTCTGATTCCATTGTATGGTTCATAGGACCGGCATGTAGATGCTGAGGTTGCACCCAAGGCTGGCCAAACAAGACAGGGGAATACCAACCCTGATGTTGCAGTGAGTGACTCAAGCTTGACACGGACAAGGAGGAATGAACTGACTCTAACTGACAACCGACTTCTCATCATTCTTGTCAGGCGGAGCTTCCACCATGGATCTTAAAACACCTGCATTCCACTTATAACCCTGCAGGTGATGGGAACTGTGGTTATGCATGTGTGGCACATGCATTGGCAGCAGATAGACCAGAGGGTCCCTACGCTAAGGCCAATGGGTGGTACCAAGTGCAAAAGGATGTGTTAGAAGAGATGGAAAAGAACAAGGCACATTGGACAAGATACCTTGGGGGGCCTTCAGAATTTGACCGCGCTTACGGACGTGTTCAGGTGACTGACCCATGTGGATCAGTCCCCATGAACAAATGGATGAGCAAGTTGGATGTGGGACCGATTCTGGCCAATGCGTATAACCGGCCATTTGTCTTCCTCAGCAGAACGGGCGGGAGCACCACATATATTCCCGCCACAGTTCCCCCGGACCCTAAACCGCTGCCAGCCCTCTTCTTATCATTTTTCAATGATAATCATTGGATACGTGTGATAGTCAAGCGGACCCCCACGATTCCCTTTCCTCTCCCTAAAGTCTCCCGGTTATTTCACAAGAGCCCAGCAGCTGCTTGGCTAGACTGTGTTTCCCCTTCCACTACTCTTCACTCTTTGATACCTAAATGATTAAACGTACCAAGTTACTGCAAGTAACACTAATTATTATTATCCTTATTAATATTTACCATTCTTATTATTCTTTAGTATTATTCCTTTAAGATCTCCCGTGAATATTATTAGTATTATTAATTCATCATTATGACTTTAAGAAGTGATAACATAGTATTATTAAACTACAATCTTTACAATAAATAATATACTTAATTTAAAGGGCATTAATAAAAAACCCCGGTTTTTCCGCGTTTACACCCGGGTTTCTGCGCAGCTGCGGCTGCGCAGTGCACCCGGCTTGCCGCATTTACACCCGGTTTTTTTTAATTTTTAATTTTTAAGCAAATAGCATGTGGAGGGCGGCATTTGATGCGCGTGACCTCCCCAATCATCCTCATTAAATATTTTATTTGAAACAAATAAAATAAACAATTAAAACAAGGAAAATAAACAAAACAAAATAAAAATATGGAGGGCAGAATTTTAAATAAGTAAAATAAACAAAAGTAAATAATATAAAATTAAACAAATAAGAATGAATGAAATGAATCAAATTAATCAATTAATTAAAAGCAAGAGACATAATTGCAAGTTAATGATTTATGAATAACGCAACTTCCCCAATTATCCTCATTCAATATTTTATTTAAAACAAATAAAATAAATAAGTAAAACAAGTAAAATAAACAAAACAAAATTAAATTAAATTAAACAAAATAAATGGAATAAATGAAATGAATAAAAGAAATCCTGGAAATCAAGCTGTGAGGATTTTTTATGAAAAAACCGGGTGGATTGGCCAAAAAAAATAGAAGCCATAGTTTTTTTTGCAAAAAGAAAAATTACTATAAAATTCTACACCCCTGTAAGTATAATAAATAAATTTAAAATCTCGAAAAACAATGCAAATCCGCCCGCAAAAAATTAAATAAAAAAACCGGGTGTAAATGCGGAAAACCGGGTGTACTGCGCAGCAATTTGGACGTCGCCGCTGCGTAAAACCGGGTGTAAATGCGGAAAAACCGGGTTTTTTTATCAATTTAAATATACTTAAATTAATAATACCTTGATTAACTAACACATGAATAATTCAGGCTACTCTGTGATAATAAATAATAGAGTGATAATATAGTATGATTAAACTACAATCAATCTTTACAATAAATGATATACTTAAATTAATAATACGTTGATTAACTAACACATGAATAATTCAGGTTACTCTATGATAATAAATAATACTTATAAGATGTGACAATAACAAATGACACATACGCATTGATAAGTTAATATTTTATTAATATTAATAAAAGGGCCTTTAATATAATAAGGGCATTAATCAAAAAACCCAGTTTTTCCGCATTTACAACCACTTTTCTGCGCAGCTGCGGCTGCGCAGTGCACCCGGTTTTCCGCATTTACACCGGGTTTTTTGTATTGTTAATTTTTAAGCAAATAGCACGTGGAGCGCGGCATTTGATGCGCGTGACCTCCCCAATCATCCTCATTTGATATTTTATTTAAAACAAATAAAATAAACAATCAAAACAAGGAATATACACAAAACAAAACAAAACAAAACAAAAATATGGAGGGCGGCATTTTAAATAAGTAAAACCAGTAAACATTATTTATTTATCAAAATTTTAAACTTATTTATTATACTTAAAGGGGTGTAGAACTTTGTGGTAATTTTTAATTTGCAAAAAAACTGTGTCTTCTACTTGTTTTGGCCAATCCACCCGGTTTTTTTTTTAATTTAATTTTTTGCGGGCGGATTTCCATTATTTTTCAAACTTTTAAATTTATTTCTCATACTTACAGGGGTTTAGACTTTCATGGTAATTTCTATTTTGCTCAAAAACCACGGGTTTTTTTTTTTTTGGCCAATCCCGCCGGTTTTTTCATAAAAAATCCTGACAGCTTAATTTCCAGGATTTCTCAACATTTTCACATTTTTTAAACTTTTTCTAAGCACTTTAAGGGGTGTAGAAATTAATGTGAATAACAGTTTTTTTTTTTAAATCACTGGTTGGATTTTGATGATTTTTGGACTCAATTTATTTCCAAACACCTTCACATCTGTCTTTCAAGATACTCAGGGAGTTTTTAAATGGATTCATACACTTTAGAGGGTGAAGAATTCATTGGAAACAAATACTGATTATAAAATTGACTTCTTATCAGATTTCATGACAAAGAAATGGAAATACAATTATACACAGAGGTATGGTACATTGCATGATGCTTTGGAGTGTTACATGTTGTTTATTAAATAACCAACAACCGGGTGTAAATGCGGAAAACTGGGTGTAAATGCGGAAAAACTGGGTTTTTTGATTAATGCCCTAGAATAAATGAAATGAATAAAATAAATAAATAAAATACAAAGCAAGAGACATAATTGCAAGTTAACAATTTATTAGCACACAAATAATACGTATAAGAAAGAGCAATTGTTATCAACACTACTGATAACAGCTAGAAAATGCTTACAAATGGTGAATATACGCCTGAATTACATTCCTGAACTGATATGTAATGGGCAAAAAAAATAGAAGACATTGTTTTTTTGGGAAATAAAAATTACCATAAATTTCTACACCCCTGGAAGTATATTAAACATTTTTCAAATGTTGAAAAAAAATCAAAATCCGCCCGCAAAAAAAAAATCAAAAAAAGGGTTTAAAAGCGGAAAACCGGGTGTGCTGCGCAGCAAATTTGAGGTTGCCGCTGCGTAAAACTGTGTGTAAACGCGGAAAAACCGGGTTTGTTCCTTAATGCCCTATAATAATTATGATACCACTAAGGAATCCCAATAGCCCAATTCTGGATAATCTATAGTTGAATGCTGATATATCATCAAGAATTGGCCACAACCTACCTTCAATAAGGTAGAAACCACAAAACCACATGAGTACTCCTTGGATGCCTATTAATAATACTCTGTTTGGGTTATATTTCAAAAAACACTTAAGTCTGATGTTTCATCCAAGTGGATGAGCAAGACAGTGGTGGAAATTACAACTCAAGGGCATGTGAATGAGACATAAAAGGGAAACCAAAGAAAAAACAACCCCCGGTACATATATCAGAAGTGGTAGTTGGCTACAGCTATTTCTATATCTTGGGAAAACAAAATTTGGAGGTTTTGAATAGAAAAAAATTTGTGAAACTCTTCATGGGTTTTTTTCCAATCAACCATTGGCAAACCATCATGACCAATCCGGTTAAATCCCATGGAGCACAAAAAGTTGAGAAAGTATAATCGGAGGTTATCCAAAGTCCCGTGAGGCATCACTGAAGTATTACCACTATCAAACTTATGTTTCAGAACATTGGCGCCAAATTCCAATAAGGCCAAAGCATTTGAAGTAGTCGGACGTTCGGACCCGTATTTGTTAGTGACAAAGGCGGTTGTTGGACCAAAAACCAGGAGACCAGCAAGCATCCGCATTTGCTCCCGCGTGTTTAATGTTGACCACTCATCAAGCTTTTTATACTTTGGTCTTGTTGGTGCCTGGAGACCGCAGATGTAACACAAGGCTGACATAGCCCCCGTGAAGTATAGACCAAGGACCTTGAGACCGGAGGTGTTTGGTTGGGGGCTTGATCCATCCTTTGCGTGACTTCCAAGGTTTTCATAAGTTCGTTGGAATGCAAGATGGGCAGTATGCACCAAGGATTCGTCCAGGGGGAGAGGCTGCCATTCACTGCCCTGTTGCTCCATGTGTCGAAGGGCCCAGCAGTCTTGCAAAGCACTTTTAAGCCGGAGATAAGCGTGGTCACTTGGAGAGAAGTATGAGGCCAGATTCGCCGCAAGTGTGTGGGTCTGGACACGTTTGGACGGCGGCGCCTTCCGGTTCTCCTGGGAAGCCTCGAGCTGTGCCATGTTGACAACTTCAGGAGTTATCAGAGAGAGAGCACCAGGTTGAGTGGGGTTAAGAATTCTCTCTGCATACCACACAAATATCAGCCTTTGTGATGTATGAACAAGTGAGAAAAAAAGTGAGTATTTACCAGATTTGCATGCCTTCAGAAGTGTATCCACTTCCCTCCAAACAACTCGGCTGAACTCCTGTGGCATTGTTGGATGTGGTGTGACCATTGAGCAAAGGTGTGTGAGGATGAATGCTATGTTTTCAATCATTTTCTCGTCTGAACGGTGTGACCACACAATTCCACCCGCCAAATTTTCATTCAAATCATCTGCCAATGCTTTTGGAAGCATTGGGCCAGGGATAAATAGACCCATAGCTGTGCGCAAAGGAGGGATGTTAATTACAAGATGGGTGTGCATAAGCAATGGGGAGTGACTTACCAGGAGGCGTCAGGACCGGGGGAGGAGGAATTGATTCGCCCGGTGGTCTTTGAGTAGGTGGCTTGACTGTTGATGGCCCAGCAACAGGGGGGTTCCGTGGAATTCTGAGGCCTTGCAGTGATTGCGCAGTGATGAATTTGTGAGAGGTGGGATGAGGGGTGAAGAAATTATACATGGGGCCTGTATTTTTAGAAGAAGAAGCAGAGTTGTCCAGGCGCGCCTTTTTGCTGGTCGGGTCTTCAACCGTAGGATCTTCAATTTGTACCATGTCATAGCGATATCGGGTTTGTTGTGGCACCGGTTCATGGACTGGCTCCTGGTGGAAGGTAGGTTTGGGACGTCCATGAAGGAATTGTTGGAGGACTTGCTGGTCTTCTGCACCATCTTCAGAGTCATCTGTTTCACCCTCTGCATCAGGGTCTTCAGAGCTGTCCCGGATGGCTGGATTGTTAATTTCTTGTCTCCCGTCCGCATTGGGGGCTTTGGAGGACTTCTGGCCAATGAGTGCTTGGTCCCTTTGTACGCCTTGAAGGAAAGACTGGCCAAAGGTGTTGAGGGTTGTCTTGTGGCCTTTGACATCTGTCCGCATCTCTCCGCTTCGACGTGGGGATCCATCAGCTGGGTTTGTTGTGTTGGGCTGGCCATATTGAACATCCTTGTTGAATTGGTTTTCAAATTGATTGAGCGTGGGGATTGGGTTGGCTGCTGGAGGTAGGGGATCAGGAGTGTGTGCATATAAGTATGCCATTGAGTCGGTTGCAAATTCAGGGCGTGGGTGGGACTGTGGTGGAGCAGGCCTAGTGGCGCCTAAGGTGTGTCTAGCTGGGGCCGGGGTTCTGGAGACCTGTTCATTCTCATCGTCTGACTGCTCGTATTCAGCCTTTATTTTAGAGGCCCAATTCTCCAGGTTTTCACGTTCATCTGGTTTCAACGCAGGGTGCCGCGCCAGCTCTGTGCATTTTTCCCAGAGATCCAAACCTGTGTAATGGTGGGAGTGTGGGTGGGAGTGAGCCAGGGACTTATATTATACACAAAATAAAGGAATGAATCTCACGTCCTAGTTCACTGGTCTGATGTGAAGACATTGTTGATTGTTGGATTAAAATTGGTGATTTGTGCGGAATCTTTTAGCATTTGAATGGGAGAGTATGTCAGCATGTGTTACTATATCTATGGTAAAAAAAATTTGAAAAAAAAATTGGAAGAGATGTGGGGGATTGATTGTGTTTGAGATGGGCCCATTGGGCCACTTTTGGGGGGGATGGTGTGCTCTGGGGCTTATATGGGGCCCTTTGAGCTGCCTCGGGGGTTTGAATGGCCCCATTGAATCTTTTATTGCCCCTTTGGAGCATCAAAGTGGGCCTGTGGGCCCACTGGAGGTGATGGGCAGAGGCGGGCCCCTTCTGATGGCCATTGGGCCCTGTCTTTGGGCCAGTTGGGTCTTGGGGCCCTGGGCCTGTGGGCTTTTTTTCTCCCACAAAATTAAACCCCAAAAAAACCCTTTTTTTTGGTTTTTTTGGGGTTTTTTCCTCATTTTTTATTTCTCTTTTTTTTTTTTTTGTTTTTTTTTTTTTTTTTTTTTTTTTTTTTGTTTTTTTTTTTTTTTTTTTTTTTTTTTTTTTTTTTTTTTTTTTTTTTTTTTTTTTTTTTGGGCATTAATAAAAAAACCCGGTTTTTCCGCGTTTAGACCCCGTTTTACGCAGCGGCGACGTAAATTTTGCTGCGGAGTACACCCGGTTTTCCGCGTTTACACCCGGTTTTTTTAAATATTTTTTTGCGGGCGGAATTTTAAGGTTTTTCAAAATTTTGAAATTGCTAAAAATAGGGGGTATCAAATATGACCAAATCCGCAATTAAAACCAGTGAATTAGTTTTTTTGACAAGACTTCACTTTTGAGAATTCTGAACCATTTTATATAGATATCCATTGTTTTTAAAAATGGTGGATTTTCAAAACCAGTTGATTAGATAATGGTGGATTTGGTCATATTTGATACCCCCTATTATTTGGATTTTTTATCCACTGGTTTCATAATTGTGGATTTCGTGAAACCCGTTGATTAGATAATCGTGGATTTGGTCATATTTGATACCCCCTAATACTTCTTGGCGTGTAGAATTTTATGGTATTTTTTATTTTCCAAAAAAACAACATCTTCTATTTTTATTTTGCCCATACACCCGGTTTTTTCAAAATAAATTCCTCACAGCTCAATTTTCAAGATTTCTCAAAGTTTTAAATCTTTTGAAAGCACCTTAAGGGGTGTAGAACTTAATGCAGCAAACAGTTTATTTTTAAATTCACTGGTTTTTCTTTTATGATTTTTGGAGAGAACTTATTTGTAAACACCTTCACGGCTGTCTTTTAAGATATTTGGGGAGTTTTTAAATGGATTAATACACTTTAGAGGGTGAAGAATTCATTGGAAAGAAATACAGATCATACAATTGACTTGTTATCAGAATAAAATGGAATTTTTATCAGAATAAAATGGAAATATAGCAAAATAGACAAATAACTATTCAACATCAACAATCTTATTAATTCTGGCAGATCTTCTTATTGGAGGGAAAAGAACTTTTTCCCCAAGGTCCAAATTGGGCTGAATCCACTCTTTCCACAAAAGAGCTTCCTCTTCAGCCCAATGTTGCCAATATGGATCAATCCTAGGGGAAGGCCATATTTCAGCCTTAAACGTGAAGCTGATGAGATGGAGAAGACTGGGAATGAGTATGAGACATATGGGAGAGTGGGTGGTGGGTGGAGAAGAGAGAGGGAGATAAATGGTGGGCATTAGACCAGAAAACAAGACCACAGGTCTTTTATAAGTGTCAGCCATCAAGTATCCATGAGCAGGGAAGGTCATCCAATACTTCAGTGGGGCCTGTGCTTTTCCGTCCCAAGAGAGTGCATCAATTAGATCCTTGTGGTTGGCGCCCCATATGTTCTTTAGCATCTGATGGTTTGAATAGAAAGGGTTTGATTTGAGTTCTTCTTTCATTTCCTTGCGAATTTTCATCCATTCGTCTGAGGAACGTCCCATGCTGACTGCAGCGGCTCGAAATCCACAATTCCCATCGCCTTTGACATCGGTAATTGTAGAGAGATGTTGGATGGCTTCTTTGGGATGAATGTGGTCTTTGTACTTGTACTGAAGGATAATTTGAGAAAAGATTAATTGTATATAAAATGAACACTAAATAAAAGGAAATTACTAACCAAATCAACAGCCACATTATTGTAAGTACTCCAACTGAGTGCCTCAGACATATAGGTGTCAGGATTAGAGATTGAGCTGGCAGTCATTGAGGTCTATGAAAGAGGTAACCAATAAGAAGCTCAGAAGTAAAGATCTCTTCAAAAAAAATTAGGAAAACTCACATCAAAAGGCCTATAAGCATCATTTTCTGCCAAAGTGTATTCATATGTCTTGGTCCTCTTTAACTGATTCAAATTTCACCTGTTTAAGTATTTTTCCAGACCTCTGATGTATCAAAAAATCATTTAACTTCAGTATAATGTACTCAAGATGGAAATAAAAACACTTACAGTCTTCAAATTTCCTCCGTCATGTTCTGAGCCCTGTTGAATGATATCATCCACCTCTGGAAGCTCTCCACTTGATTCAGACTCCTCCTCACTTTCCTCTTCTGTTGAAACAGCCTAGAAAACACAAGGAGAAAGAATTAGATGTGATATTTGAGTGAAGAATAAAGATGAATCATTACCTCGGATTCCTCAGATTCATCCATCTTCTTAGGCCTACCACGTCTTTTTGTCTTGGCCAAAGGTTCCTACAAGTTCACAAGAAATCAATAAACAAAGACAAACAGAAAAGAGATAAATGAATAAATACCTTGTGTTCTTTCACCTGCTTCCTTGGCCTTCCTCTTCCTTTCTTCTCCAATTCTGTGTATTCATAGCCTGAAGGATCCCTTTTTGTTGAAGTAGTTGATTTGTGTTTCCTTTTGGCGCCCTTTGGTCTTCCTCGTCCTTGGTGATCCTTGCTAAAGAGAGGTTCCTGGATGGCTACTGTGGTGTAGTTCCCTTGAAAGAGCTTCTTGATTTCGCCAATGTAGAATTTTTGCTCGCCAGGTTGAAACGTTTGGAATTCCTTAAAGAGATCTGTCAAGAAAATTTCCTCGTTGTTTTCTTTGGTGGGAAGTAGACCGTCACTTGATACCATCGTTGTTGTCCTCTTCAATGAATGTCTGCTCATAAATGGAGGCAAAAAACAAATTAGAACTATAAAACTATGAAAGAGAAACAGAAACCAGGAAATTATATTAGCCAACTCACTTCAAGATCCTTTTTAACATGCCACTGAGAATGGAAATTGCGATGGGTGAATTTGCTGCCAAGTACTTTTGCTTCGTGAACTTGATGAATGCAAGGGATTCCCATGTGAGAAGAGTAGTTTCCAGTGCAAGTGGTAGTTGGCGGTTTAGAGATGTGATGAGAATGGATGATCTTGAGGGCATAGTGGGAGATGGTGCCATTTAGATCACCAACACAAGGGGGGAGGCCAGTGAGGAGTTTGTAGGAGTGCTGAGATGATTCGATGTACCGTTCGTGAAGTTGATTGGTCAAAGCTTGGTGGATTTGTTTGACAACAGCGGCAAAGGAGGCAGTGGAAGAGTTGATGAATCGTTTGATGTACGCGTGAAGACCTTTGACTCTAGAGGTGATAGTGTTACCAAAGTGGGGTTTCTTGTTGACAAAACAGGCTACGATTTTTTCTTTGCAAGGGAGGATGTTGGAGATGATGTAGTCGGCGGTTGGTGGATTCCAAGTCATAGACAGCTGAGTGAAGTTCTTGTGATAGTCTGAAACAGTTTTGGAATGGAGTAACTGATTCCAATGGTTTCGGAAGGTGGACCATTCTTCTTCAGAGTTGAAATGTTTGTAGCAGTTGGACTGGATATTCTTCATAATGTGCCAGGAGCAGAGGAGATGTGAGGCATTTGGGAAGACGTTTTCAATTGCTTTGATTAGGGCGGCCTCGTTGTCGGTGACTAGTACGGATGGAGATTGATTGTCCATTGAGATGCGAAGCTGATCCAAGGCCCAAGAGTAGTTGGCTATCTTCTCAGCAGAAAGGAAACAGAAAGCCAAGGAAAAAGATTCGTTTGACGAGTTAATACCAACAATGTGAAGAAGGGGCATTTTAAACTTGTTGGTTTTGTAGGTGCAGTCAAGGAGGAGAGTGGTGGGAAATTGTTTTGCCAAGTCAAGGGATTTCGGATGAGCAAAGAACAAAGAGGTCATGTGGCCGTCGGAGGTATCAATCGTGTGGTAGAATTCATGATGGCGGATTTCATGAACGAGAGCTTCAATCGGGGTACGTCCTTCAAGTTGGGTGGATCTCAAGTGGTTACGGTGATTGTAGATGGTATTGAGGGTGACAGAAGAGGGGAGATTGGTGTCTTGCAATAACGCAGTCTTAATAGTTAATGGTCGAACTCCAGAATGGGTTAATTGGGTGACAGTGGTTTTTTGTTCTTCGGTTAATCGGCAATGGACAGCATGGATGGAAGGATCTTCAGAAGCTGGGTGGTTGTGGCTAGGATCTTTGATCTTGATTTGGAAGTAGCCTTTCTTCTTATAGAAGTTTCCAGTAAGTTTGAAAGGACAGGAAATCTTCTTGGTCTTCCCCAATTGAGTACCATCTTTGGTCTGAAAAACCCCAGATCTGTCACATTGATAAGTGCATCTGTTCTCCCCATTTTCAGTGGAGGAATGGGTTATGCAGAGGGCGTAGCCATGCTTCTTGGCCCAAGTTTGGACAGAGCTATGCATTTCCTCCTTTGTTTGATATGTTAACTCAGGAGGAGGAGCAAGGTTGGGTACTTCGGGAGTGGTGGCGGGAGTGGCAGCATCTTTGGCGAGGAAGAGGGGGTTGATGTGAGACATGTTGGAATTTGGGGTTTTTTTGGATTGGGGGAAAGGTTGAAAAAATTGGTGGGGTATGGAAGATTTTGAGGTGGCGTGGAGAGGGGAAAAAAAGAAGTTTTTCGGTGTTATTTTTAGTGGGTTTGGGTGGAAAATGGATGAGGAGTAGTGGTGGGAGTGAAAATGGGTGGTGGGAGGAGTTGGGAAAATTTGGGGGAAAAAAAAGTGAAATTGGTGACTGGGGGTGCGGAGAGGAGGAAAAATGGGGAATTTCGGTGTTTTTTTTATGTGGATCGGTTGAGTGGTTGATGAGTTACGGGGGGTTGATGATTTAGGGGGGGGTGGTGTTGGTTTTTGATTGTGGTGAGTGGATTTCGATGTGGTTGATGTTGGAAGTTGGATGAGCATACCTGGGGAGCCTGTGCGGATCATATGTCACTGCAAAAAAAACTGGCTCAACTGCCTGCAGTTGACATGTGGAAACTCTAAGGAAGCTGGCGGTGTTACTCCAACCTTTCTCAAAGGGTGAATCAACCAAGCTTCAATGCACAGTCACTGTGCATGTTGCACAGTGACTGTGCCCAAACAGCTGCATATGTAAATGGGTGGAGATACCATGGCAGCTTTGTTGGAGCATGCCACATGTCAACTGCTGGCAGTTGATCGAGTTTTTCTTGCAGTGTGTCACCCTCATTTTGCATATTGAATAAAAACTCGAAATTAAATAAAACCGGGTGTGCGCGCGGAAAACCGGGTTTGCTGCGCAGCCGCATCTGCGCAGAAAACTGGGTGTAAACGCGGAAAAACCGGGTTTTTATATTAATGCCCTTTTTTTTTTTTTTTTTTTTTTTTTTTTTTTTTTTTCTTAATCGGTGAGTGGGGTGTTGCTGGAATTTGTGGTCGTTCTGGTTGAAAACAACCAGACCGACGGTCTGATTCCTGAAAGGAATCAGACTCGGCGGGCTCGCTCACGTAATTGAATGGTCCCTACCATTCAATTACGTGAGCGAGGGGATATCGCATGCGATATCCCCATACACATAATACATGTATGTATTATGTGTATGGGGATATCGCAGGCGACATCCCCCCACACGCCAAAAAATTGGCGTGTGGTTCCCGCACGCCAATTGTTTGGCGTGCGCTCCCACACGCCAATCGTTTGGCATGTGGGAGCGCACGCCAAACAATTGGCGTGCGGGTCCCACACGCCAATTTTCTTTGGCGTGCGGGGCCCACACGCCAAAAAAAAAAGGCGTGTGGGAACCGCACGCCATGTTTGGCGTGTGGGTCTCACACGCCCTTTTTTTTTGGCGTGTAGACCCTACACGCCAAAAAAAAAGGGCGTGTAGGCCCCGCACGCCAAAAAAAATTGGCGTGCGGGCTGGCGTTGGCGTGCGCGCTTGGCCTGCGTTTATCAACGCCCTTGTTACTATTGTTCATAGCATTTACTACATGTTGAAATGTGGTAATTTGTTGATGTTGTTCAGGGGTACAAGTAGAATTGTTTGAGTCATTAATTACTACACATGGGGAACTTTGTGTTCTGATTTTTTGACTAGATGATGGGGAAGTGTTACAATTTATGGGGATTCTTCCATCTGGCGCTCTTGACGGGCTATTTTGCCTTGCTCCAGATGTTGATAAGTCCCTTGGAGGGATCTCCCTAGGCGTACCATCTCTGAATAAATCTGGTTGCGCCACTGAGTATTCTTCCCTGTGTTCCTGGGATGTCTGGAATTGACATTTCTGCCCTTGGGACCACGGGGATTTTGGGTTCTGATTGGAGTGTTGGAAGGATTGGGGGGAGAGAAAAGAATTCCTGGAGAAAAATGCAGTGGGTTCCAATCTTTGGTGCGGTAGAGGGCTGCTGGCAGACCTTTGAGGCTGACCATCTGACGGAAATCCTCCTGGCAGTAACTTAGATGGGCTTTCACAGCATTGAAGCTGCTTCTGTTTCTCACATCTTTCAACCAGTACTTGTTTTCCTTCATCCTGTAATAGAATCTCTCAAATTTTTCCTCTGCTGTGACTTGAATCAGAAGAATTTCCCTTATCATTAGTCTTTTTACTCCTATAAATAATTTTATTTAAAGATTCTTGTCTGCCAGGGGGCAAAACTGACGCTGATGGAAATCCAAGTCCTGGCTCTGGCTCCCTGGTGCGGCCATTGTAACCTCTATATCTAAGGGAAGGAGGAGTCATGGTAAAAATGCGTAAAAATTTGTTAGTAGGAGTTTTTAATAAGGAAATAAGTTGTAAAGATTAATTCACCAGATGACTTGTCTGATGGAGTAACAGAGGCTTCTCTGTTAGTGGTAATCTCAGAGGTTTCTCTAGTGTCACGGGCTGTAGTGGTCTTGTCAGACACTTTCAAGATATCCAATTCAGGAGTGAGTTTGTCTACGTTGGTGGACACTAAAAACAAAAGAAAATTAATAAAAATGTGTTATATTTTTACTTATTTAAAGATGTTTGCTTACTCTTCAGAATTTTTCTTTGAAGAGGGCTTAAAAGGGTTATTGTTTTATAGAGAAAAGAGGTATAAAGTAGTGTGAATTTGTTACTTTATTGAGAGTAATAGTAGTTGTACTATGATTTTTATGCGGTAAAATCAAGTTGCTTGTTGTGAGTATGACAAGACTTGAAAGGAGTCTGCTTTTTTGTCTAAAATTCCAGGTGGAAATGACAAAAAATGAGCTGAATTTTTAGTAAGATGTGCCTGAGAGGGGATTAGTCTTCCTTTCAGGTTGAGAGAGTGGATGTAAACTGATCAAATTGATCTGTTTGACAGTTAATTTTGTTATTTTTAATTGTTTTTATGTGTTCAAATCACGGAGAGACTCGACGTGATTTGTGAGATGTATTTGAAAGGGGATTATTCTTCCTTTCAGGGGGAGAAGGTAGATGTAAACTGATCAAATGATCTGTTCTACAATTGATTTAATTAGTTTACACTAATTAATTTTTTTTTTATTTTGGATAAATCACGGAGAGACTCGACGTGATTTGTGAGATATTCCTGAAAGGGGATTAGTCTTCCTTTCAGGGTGAGAGATAATGTGTAAACTTGATCAAAAATGATCTAATTTACTTTTAATTATGTTAATGTACTTTCTTTCACTATGTACAAATCACGGAGTTACTCTTAAACGTGATTTGTGAGATAAAAAAAAATCTCGACGGGGCTAATACACACTGTTCTCGATGTGTAATAATTGAATAGATCAGACAGTTGTATTTTGCTGATTTTTCCCGTTATTTTGATGCACTCAACACCTTGATAGCTCAAGTATTGAGTGAGAAAGTCTAACGTCGACGATTATTATGATCGGATATAAGGGTCTTATCCGTGTATTACACTGTAGAATATATGCTGGAACTTCCAGAAGTGCGTCGGCGCACGTATGTATACTGTAGATCCTGGAATATCTGGGGAATCCAGTATGTAACACGTGATAAGGCTAGAAGATCAATCTTCCGATCACCTATGTAATATGTAGTATACACCCGGTATGTACTACGGTGTGTATTACCACCTATATGCAGTAACTATGTTTATTACCACTATGTATTTCGTGATCGAGGAGGATTTGTAGGGATCAGGAGATTAGTGCCTTGGGAATGGAGGCTCTAGAGATTAAGGGAACGGGATTTTAGTAGTGTAAATCTACTACTGCGGCTCGAATGGTCTACTCAGATTTTCTCTATGAGTAGTGGATCTACTAGATCGTAGAATTTTGAAGTGAATTTATTATAAAAAAGGCGGTTTTTCTTGTTTTTTGTTCAATATCTTCAGCCAGATATTGGTTTTTAATTTTTTATATGTTTTTTATTTTATATTTTCGAGTTTTTCTCAATTTTTGTAGGGTTTTTATTTTTTCTTGGACTCAAATTTGGGAAACAGACTTTGTTTTTATTGCAATTTAGAATTGTTATAGATAAGAAATATAGAAAAAATAAGCGGTATTTTTTATGATTTTATATTTTTCCTGTAGTTAAAAGCAGTCAATCTTGGATCTTTATTCCTTCTACTGTTTCTAAGGAGATATCTAGGGACTTCTGGAGGGTCAAAATCCAAAAAAGGGGGAACAGACACGTAAGTATTGTTAGAAGAAATTATATCACAATATATATCATTAAAGGGTGGATTTCCTTCTTCTAAAGCTGATCTAATTTCTTTTCTGACAATTTTAGTGTGCTCTTCTTTGGTTAATACGTCAGATTCTTCAGTATTAAGCAAAGTGCCGTCAGGGGAATAAGTATTAGTGAGTCTAAGTTGTTTAATTTTAGTCCAGGTGCAGTTGTAAAACTGATCTTCTCCCTCTATGACTTCAGTTTTTATCACTAGCTGTGACGTGATGATATTTTCTGGGTTGTCCAATTGATAATATCTTTGCTGAAATAGGTTGGAATTCTTTTTAAATTCACAGATAATTTCTGGCATCTATCAAAGGGCCATTTTCACGAAAAATAAAAAGGTAAGGAGGTGTTAGTGATGATTTTTTAAGGGTTAAAGGGTGAAGAATCATGGATAAATAAAGGCCAGACCCCCAATTGTCAGCCTGGGTGTGGAACTAACCGTGGTTAATGGTTGTAACTGAGTTAGGTTGATGGTGTAAAGTGGTTTGGGTAATGTTTAAGTCCTGTAAAAAAGGTACTTCCTCAACCAGTAAGTCTTGTCTGAGAGGCTTGCTCTAATTGCTCTAATTAGGCGCATCCAAATCAATACAAAGTATTAATAGGCATCCAAGGAGAGATTCAACTTGGGTTCGTGGTGACTACCTTATTGAAGGTAGGTTGTGGCCAATTCTTGAGGTAATAACAGTATTAAACTATAGATTATCCAGAATTGGGGGATTGTTGGAGAATGGGGAACTAAGCAAGGTAAATAACTCTAAGGTATGTACTGTGCTGTGGTGTTCTAAATATTCTCTCAGGGATAAACAACTGTTTATAGGCTGTTTATATATTGTAAGAGCTCCTCAAGGGGGAACTGTGAGCGCTTCCATGACCTGGGAGGTACTGTGGAACTTCATGGGCAAGACAGATCCTTTTGGGAGGATCTGTTAATGTTTATGATGTGATTTCTACTAAGGCTGCGTTATGGGACACATCTTTGATCAGTAGTCCTTAGTGGGATTGGATCACATCATGACATTTGTATTAATTGATCTGTTATCAATATTAATAAAGTTATTAACTTATAATGATGTCATTTATTATTGGTACATCTTATAAGTATTAATTAGTATAATATTAATAAGTTCTTTTATTATTAAGATATTAAAGTACATATCTTATACGTGAAAATATTCCAATGTTAAGGAATGTGGGCGTAATCAGAGGGGAAAGAGTGACATCTGTTACTCTGGATATTTCACGTGAAAGGAGGGCAAAGGGCCTACAAGTTATGTATCTTGTATAACAGGAGTACATAGCTTAACCAGAATTATTCATGAGTTATTAATGAATATATTATTAAAGTATTTATATTAATTATTGTAATTAAGGTACTCCAATAATTATAATAGTAATGTTAATGAATGTATAATAATAATAAATAAGAATAGTAATTATTATTAGAGATAATAATAATTAATAATAGTTGCAGTTACGTGGTACATGTCAGGTACTGTGATATGTACTCAGTGGCTGACATCGTCGGCCAGGAGGACTTCCTCCTGGCCGTCGAGGTTGTATAACCTCGTCGGCCGGGAGGAAGTCCTCCCGGCGAACGAGGTTATACAACCTCGTGCCGGGAGGAAGTCCTCCCGGCTGACGAGGTTGTATAACCTCGTCAGCCGGGAGGGGCCCCGCTCACGTAATTGAATGGTCCCTCCCATTCGATTATGTGAGCAAGGGGGCCCACACGCCAATTTTATTTGGCGTGCGGGGCCCACACGCCAATTTTATTTGGCGTGCGGGGCCCACACGCCAATTTTATTTGGCGTGCGGGGCCCACACGCCAATGGCGTGCGGGGCCCACACGCCAAAAAGAAATGGCATGTGGGAACCACACGCCATTTTTGGCGTGTGGGTCTCACACGCCCTTTTTTTTTGGCGTGTAGACCCTACACGCCAAAAAAAAATGGCGTGTGGGCCCCGCACGCCAAAAAAAAATGGCGTGTGGGCCCCGTTGGCGTGCGGGTTGACGTTGGCGTGCGCCTTTGGCGTGCGTTTATCAACGCCCGCGTATCCAAGGTGTGTATTATTATCCAAACTGCCTGCCAGTAGTATTGCGAGGGGCATTGATAAATGCACGCCGATGGGCGCACGCACACGCCCATCGCACGCCAATAAAAAAAAAGTTGTGTTGCCAGTACGCCTTTTTTTTATCGGTGTGCGGGCTGCACGCCCATCCTTGGGCGTGGGCACGCCTGTAGATGGGCGTGCAGTTTGCACGCCCATCTACAGGCGTGCGACACCCCCGAGGATGGGCGTGCAGCCGCACGCCTGCTGGGGAGGACTGCAAGCCCCTCGACTGGGAGGGATCCCTCCCGGTCAAGGAGGCTGTATACCCTCCTCAACCGGAGGGATTCCCTCCCGGTCGAGGAGGGTATACAGCCTCCTCGACCGGAGGGATTCCCTCCCGGTCGAGGAGGGTATACAGCCTCCTCGACCGGAGGGATCCCTCCAGTCGAGGAGGTTGTACAACCTCCTCAGCCGGAGGGATTCCCTCCCGGTCGAGGAAGTTGTACAACCTCCTCGACTGCGGGGAATCCCTCCAGTCGAGGAGGTTGTACAACCTCCTCGACCGGGAGGGCATCCCTCTGGCCAAGGAGGTTGTACAACCTCCTCGACTGGAGGGATTCCCTCCCGGTCAAGGAGGTTGTACAGCCTCCTTGAACGGAGGGATTCCCTCCAGTCGAGGAGGCTGTACAACCTCCTCGGCCGGAGGGATCCCCCCCGGTTGAGGAGGTTGTACAACCTCCTCGACCGGGAGGGAATCCCTCCGGCCGAGGAGGTTGTACAACCTCCTCGACTGGAGGGATCCCTCCGGTCAAGGAGGCTGTATACCCTCCTCGACCGGGAGGGAATCCCTCCGGTCGAGGAGGTTGTACAGCCTCCTCGACTGGAGGGAATCCCTCCGGTCGAGGAGGCTGTATTCCTTGAACAGAGCTGATGTCATGCGTACATTCTTGTGTACGCATGACATCAGCATGTATATAGGCAGGGGCGTGCCCCTACCTATATACATAGAATTGGTGTGCAAGCCCGCACGCCGATTTTATGTATATAGGTAGGGGCACGCCCCTGCCTATACACATAGAAAGGGTGTGCGCTTTGCACACCCTTTTCTGAACGGGCAGGGCGTGCGACCGCACGCCTGAAGTGTTGCACGCCAATGGGCGTGCAGCCCGCACGCCGATAAAAAAAAGGCGTGCGATGGGCATGGGCGTGCGCCCATCAGCGTGCGTTTATCAACGCCCTATTGCGAGAGGATGCATCCATAAGAGAGATGGTACAAAAATTTGCGCAAGAAGAGGCTAAAGATGAGGAGAAAGCCAAGGAAGGGAATCAACAAACAAAGGATTCAAAGTCAGCAATAGCAGACATTGAAGAGTGGGGATCATGGGTTCCACCTCAGGGCGTTGAAAAAGGCACGCCGATGGGCGCACGCCCACGCCCATCGCACGCCTTGTTTTATCGGCGTGCGAGCTGCACGCCCATTGGCGTGCAACACTTCAGGCGTGCGGTCGCACGCCCTGCCCTGCCCGTTCAGAAAAGGGCGTTGTGGTATTCCAAACCCTGTTTCAAGTATCAGGCAGGATTATATTCTTTCATTATCTTTCAGAAGCTAAAATAGTAGCAACATAAATGCATCTAGGGTAAATTTAATCTATAAGTCACCCATTTATGTTAGGGTTTTGCACGGCTAAATCAAAAGTTATACAGTTAAAAAGAATTATAGTGAATAATAAGTACATAGTATATATATAGAAGTAGTATATAGTTTAGTGTTAGGTCACATGACGCAGCACATGATTCGTGGCACAGTCTAAGTACATACTCTCACCAGCAGAAATAGCTCACTTTAGGTCACAAGGCGCAGCACATGATCTGTGGCACAGTCTAAGTACATAACCTCACCAGCAGAAATAGCTCGCTTTAGGTCACAGGGCGCAGCACATGATCTGTGGCACAGTCTAAGTACATAACCTCACCAGCAGAAATAGCTCACTTTATGCACTCCATGCATGAAGGCAGCGTAGAAGAAGAGACCCCACCAGCATAAATACCTCAATCAGACATCCCACCAGCAAAAATCCCTCACATTTTACTATATAAAGGGGAGGTTGTTCCCTCCCAGAAAGAAAATCATGCCAGTAGCATCCCGGTAGCATCCCACTTGGCTCCCACACCCCATCATCTATCTAGCAAACTAAAATAAATTACTCATCCATGTAAATAGTGTGATCTTAATCAGGTGACCCACAACAAATCTTTCATATCAGTTTAAAATACACAAGAGAAACAAAAAGGGAAATTGTGCTCTTTTAACTAAAGGTTAAGGAAGAGGGTACAACACATTGAATAGTTCACATTATACCAAAACATCCATCGACTCATTCTCTCTGACTGCATCTAAACATAAAAACAAAATAAATACTAAAAACATATAAATACTGTTCCTCATCAATTCCAAAAGCTTGTATTCCATTTGTCAAACTTTCTGTAACAATCCATCTACTATCTACGCCCCTGATCCCTTCATCAAGCCCATTGCTGATTATTTGTAAGTTGAAATTAGATCTTTGTCTGATAAGAGATTACTACATAAATAGTTCTCTTAAAGAAAACAAGAAGAAAGTTATCAGCCACAACAATAATAAAAATTGTTGTATTAACTCTTGTAGTAAATAGAGGGGCAGGTCTTTCAAACCACCCTTAACAGTTGTAATAAATTCATACATACCTGAAATACTATAACTGTTATTTCCCCCTCACAGAACTACCCCCGTCCCAAAAGGAGTTCTCACATCTGGTGTCCCAACAGTGGCCGAAAACCTTCATCAAGATCACCCTTCAACTTCAAAACATTCAGCAAAGCACATTCAAAGAGAAAAGGAAGCACTCATAAGGCTATTCAACAACTGGTTTGGAACTAGTTACCAGGAATACACCATGTGTCACGCTCTGTGATGCCAAGGACTAAGATCCTTCTAGCTACACAGGGTGCAAAGATAGAAAAGGGTGGTAATATGGTGGTGATATGAGATATAAAAAATATAAAGATATATTTTTTAAGGAGGGGCCTGCAAGCAGGGGTGGTTTAGTTCCCTCCACAGGTTTTCTTGCAAAAGCAGAGGAAATTGGTGACCTGTTACAACTGGGGCCTGCAAGCAGGGGTTGTTTTGATCCCAGTAAAGATGGCTAGAAGGGCCACAACTCCTGAAAGAAAGGACTTACTTTTATGGTCTTTTCTGGAAGGAAGGGGAACTTCTAACTGGACAGGCTGAGGCGGTTGGGTTGAAAAGACTGGCAGTTGGTGAAGAAAGAGGGCTGAATGATCAGGTCTATAATAGACAAACTTACAGGGCAGGACACTGGTTACTATGACTGGTGGAATGCTATGTATGTATGTTGTATGTATAAAAGATGAATTAAAGCAAGGGGAAAGAAGAGCCTCTTAAATATCTTCTTTGAAGCCTTGGTGGCGAAACAGGAGAGCTAGAGAGGGCTGTCATGTGTCATGATTCTTAGTAGTAACTAGGATGAGCCATGACAGATTGGCAATGATGTCAATGGTTGACATGGGAGTATTACACAGTTACTGTCATGTAATATGGTTCAAGTGTGCGCTTCAGAGTGTCCAACTGAAGTGGTAACCATGTAGAACATCTGTCATGATCACCATTAGTAATATGTCATCCCAATTGGGCCATAAATGTCAGATTATGTATGTAAGGATGTTTACATATGTTTCCTATGGTTTTACTGTTGTATGATGATTATTCTTTTCGTCATACAGGTTGTATATTCTACTATTCATGTTTATACTTATTATTATAGTAGTTTAAAGTGGATTTACTACTAGAAGGAGTAAAGTTACAGGGGTACTTTGGCTGAGGTACCCTATGTTATTTTACGTGTAGAATCAGAATATCTCTATGGCGTAAAGAGTAACAATGTCTCTTTCATGAGTAACAATGTCTCTTTTATTGTTGTTTTGTAATAATGTCTCTGTTGGTTTGTAATAATGTCTCTTTCATTAGTTCAGGTTGTCTCTGACATAGTAGCAAGCTGACACCATGGCAGATCCACAGGAACAGTTAACAATAGGATTTCAAGAATATGAAGAGAAAAAGTCCCTTTATGGAAGACCAAATGGAAAAGGAAAGGCATGAAATGGAGGAGAAGTTTAGAAAAATGGAGGAAATGATTCAAATGCTAACAGGAAAAGGCAAGAGCACTGAACCCCAGCAAGTTCCCATTCCTGAGACTACCCAACCTCAATCAAAATTCCTAGCCACAGGGCCTTATCCTGAAGCAAGACGTACACAACAAACACGTTTTGCCACATCAACACCATTTCCCCAGTTCACAGGACAAGAATTTCCAGAGACACCTAATCCACAAACAGGGTATGAAAACTCAGCAGCTTACAACATTAACAGGTCCAGGATGAAGCCAGCTTTTACGCCCAGAGGAACTCTTCAAGAAACACCATCCAACAGTCCCGCAGATTCCCAGTTTGAGAAAAGTAGGGTTATCACATTACCGGAAGAAGGAACCTTGCGGGGATATCTGGAAACAACAAAAACCAATCTAAATTTTGATGGAACAGAGGTGGAAGATTTCATCAAAAGAATTGAGAAGATGGCGTCCATTCAAGATTGCGGTAGTAGAGATTTAGCAAGGCAGTTACCTTTTATCATTCCCAACCAAAAGATAAGTAAAACCATTGAGCTTATGGAGGGACATGAGACTAGTGATTGGGAAGTTCTAAAAAGAGATTTAATTAGGAAATGGGGAAGAGCTACACCACATAGGAGATTCAAGGAGGAGTCCATACCTCAACTTATCAAAAGAATTCAAGATTCAGGAGGAATCCACACTAAACAGGAATACCGGAAATTCATTGGGGAATATGAAGAAATGGTAGACTATTTTCTACGCATGGAATACCCAAATATTAATGAAAACAATGGGGAGCCCTTGTGGAAGACATTGTCCAAGGAGTTGAAAAATGAGGTCCTGAGGGAACTTTCACATAAAAAGAAACTTAAGAAAACCAAAGATGGGAGACCCATTGTTCCAGATTTACCAACCTTAAAAGAATATACTGAACTGGCTTTGGATCTTTTGGACTTTGAGGATGAAGAAACTGTCAAGACAGAGACCCCTAAGAAGGTTGTGAAGTTACAGGACCCTAAGGAGGTATCAAACCAAGTGTCTTTGGAAGAGCAAATCAAAAATTTAACCACAATGGTGGAGAGTCAGAAGAAAGGAATCCCACCTCATTTTAATAGGCCTTAATAAGACAGCCAATGATGCTGCTGTCAGTTGAGGAACCAGGAAGCGTTTAATAAGACAGCCAATGATGCTGCTGTCAGTTGAGGAACCAGGAAGCGTGGGGCAGGGAGGAGCAGACCTAGGATAAAGAGCAGAAAACAGGATCAAGTAAGAAAAGGAAATGAAGAGTGAAAACATCCTTAATAAGACAGCCAATGATGCTGCTGTCAGTTGAGGAACCAGGAAGCGTGGGGCAGGGAGGAGCAGACCTATAAAGAGCAGAAAACAGGATATGAGAAAAGGACATGAAAACAGGGCATTGGGTTTCACAGGCAGGGATGTCACAAGTGATTGATGACTACTATTCTCATTATTCCCATATAGGCCCCCATCTCCGGGATTTTTAGAAAACAGGCCAAGATATTCCTCTCTTGAGTGTTATTATTGTAAGGGTAAGCACATTGTGACAAACTGTGAAATGTTACAACAGGACTTTCAGAATAGGAGAGTGCTGCGGATCCAAGGTGTGTATTATTATCCAAACCGCCTGCCAGTAGTATTGCGGGAGGATGCATCCATAAGAGAGATGGTACAAAAATTTGCGCAAGAAGATGAGGAGAAAGCCAAGGAAGGGAATCAACAAACAAAGGATTCAACGTCAGCAATAGCAGAAATTGAAGAGTGGGGATCATGGGTTCCACCTCAGACACATGATTTAGAGGATTCCTTACAGAATAATATTGGCTTTGGGATAAGGAAATCTCAAAGGATCCAAGATAAAAATGTGGGTGGAATCCAGTCCCAAGAGCCTCCAGAAAACCAAGAAGCAATTAAGACAGCAAGAAGGAAAAGCTATCCAGGAGCATGGATTGAAGAAGCTGAATCAGAGGAGGAAGCCAGTGTACCCCTGAAGGAAAAAGAACCAAAGATCAATCCATTTAAAAATAAGCTTATATCAGAAACAAATAGAACATTAGAAGCCCCGTCAACCCAAGTGCCAGAATCAGTGAGGAGGAAGTTTTACAAACAAACTTATACACTCACATTGGAAGAAATTATCAAGATGGCTCCCCAGCTTCTTCAGAATTTACAAAATTCTTATGCTGAGGAGGAGTTGATGGACAAAAGCATCAGTATTGGCAAATTCAAACAAGGAGGATCTGAAGAAGATATAGAAGAGGAGAAAATTGGCCTCACCTATGCATGTCCAGTAGGCATGGTGGATATGACCTTAGCCAACAGGAAAATACGTACATTGGTAGACACAGGAGCAGAAATGAACATAATCCCTGAGGAGCTAGCTAGCCAGTTAGGATTGGTAACTACAGAGATCTTTATGAGGCTCAAAGGGATTGGGGGGCACTTCACTCCTATAATAGGGATTGCGGAAAATATTGAAATCAGTGTATTCCCATCGTATAAAAATCTGGCCAATTTCTTTATAGTAAAAGGATCAGTACATACAGTTCTAGGCAGACCCTTCCTAGCAGACCACAACATAAGGCTAGAATTATCCAATAAGAAAGGGGAAATTCTGAGCTTTGAAGATCCAGAAGGGAAAAGACTATGTATTCCAATATGTTTACCAAACACCCCGGGGTGGCATAAGGAACCACCTGCATTTAGGCAAAGCTGCTCTTTTCAAATCATGGATTGGGAGCTGCTTGATCAAATTTCCTGTTCTGAAAAGAATGAGAATGTCCCTGAATGTCAGTGGGAAGATATAGAAAAGTTGGAAAATTTGCACCTTTGTAAGGAGAGAGAAGAGATACTACAGGAAGAAATATCAGTATCAGCATCCTCAGAATCAAGGGAGAAGGAAAGTGAACCAACCACAGAGGTATCAATAGAATACCCTTGGAATGTGCAGCTTACAGAGAAATTTAATTGGGCAGAAGAATTGGGCTCCATGCAGGTTACTGATGAAGAGCAAACAAGAATTGGGATCCAAGGAGCAGAGGTAGAGGCAGCCTGGGGCACAGAACCTGCTTATATAAACGAGAACCATTATCAAGCAAATTTTTATTGGGAACTAGTTAGCCTTCCGTATAGGTTTAGGATTGTTTTTGATGAAACTACCCGGCCAAAGAGGGTCAGAAAAGGGCAAGACTGGCTTATGGAACTGCCAGGAGGTCTTACAGACTCTTTGGACTTAAGTTATGTTGGGGAAAAGTCTTTCTTAAGGGAAGGTTATTGGCCATCTAGGTATGGCTTTGTGAGTCAGAATATAAGGCAAAATCTTTACTGGGGAGGAAAATCATGGTATAAAAAAAAAAAAATTGTTGCAAATCTCCCAAGAAATTTGAGAAATTTTACTGCAGATTAAACTGCAGTAGGATTTCAGCATGAAAAATATAACCTACTCAGCTCAATTCTATTGGTATTTAAAATGTGTATTTTTTTTACTGGTTTTTTTTGTTGAAAATAAAAATAAAAAATAAAATGAATAAAATAAATAATAAATAATAAATAAATAAATAATAATAATAAAACTAGCAATCATGTGTAAGGCTTCGAGTTGCATACTTATTTCAACTTTTATTAGAATAAGAGGATGATTTCCTCTGATTATATATACATTATGTATGTATGTATGTATATAGTACAAAAAAAAAAAAAGAGAACGGGAACATGAAGTACTACATGATTTTTTTCGGGTATAATCAAAACCAGAATCAGAATCAGAATCAAAATCAAAACCCAATCCAAATCAGAACCAGAATCAAGCCACAAACCCCGCACAACCTCCAGGATCTCAAGCTCCAAATCGAGCAGGAACCAACGTACCAGCTCCAGCGACCTCATCAGTATTCTCAGCTCTGATCGATTCACCAGTCGGAGGACTGGTGTTCACCCAACCACCTGCAACAGCCTCATACTACAAGATAGCACCGAATCAACCACTGACCTTTGGATGGAGCTACACCCACATCCTATCCTTTGGCAACTCGATCACCATCGTAGCCTATTGCTCGCTCAACAAGATCTCTTATACGCCCCCCACCCTTCACAACGACGAAGAAAATGAGCGCGTACAGAATCAATTGAAGGTGTCATCTTTATCTAGGAGTGGACGGAAAACTTCTCACGACTCAACTCATTGTTTAACTATCATTTCGTTCTCTCGCTCTCTTTTTGCCTAGCATTTCATTTGTATACTAGTTAGAATCACCATAAAGAGGGAGAAGGATTAGAGTCAGATGGCGAAGAGTTGGACAAGGATGACGATGCAAGGGAAAAAAAAAAAAAAAAGTGGAGATGACAGGAGCTAGACACTCTCAGTCGGACTAGCACTAGCAAGATAAATATAAAATTTACATGATGAGAATAGTTTTTTTTGGTTCGCAGCGATGAAGAAGGCAGAGGTGGTTGGCTGGGGAAAGAGAGCTGAAGATGGCGAACACCCTTCGTTTTATACCCTGGCCAGACTGCCTCGTCGGCAACGATAACTCCGATCGATAAGCGGAGTAAATTTTTTGGGGTGTTTTTTTTTCGGCTCCGAATCGGGAGCACTGCCTCCATATATCAATAAAGAAGATAAAAGACGAAATAAACGAACTTACTATGGGGAGGAGCACCGCCTGATCGACCTGTATTTGATTGGGTGACTTCTTTCCTAAATCTCGAACGATTCTTTACTGGCGATTGAAGCCTGTACAAGGCAATGAAGCCAAACAGGAGCACCGCCCGATCGACCTGTATTTGATCGGGTGACTTAAAAAATATAAAAATTATTAGATCCAGTTCAAATATGAATAGAAACAAAGGAAATAATCAACTTACTTGGTGTAGGGACCGAGACCAACCAGCGAGGCGAGATCGCCATCGGAAATAGCGAGGCGAGATCGCAATCGGCGGTGTTTGTATTGAGACGAATGTGTATTTAGCATCGGCCGAACGGAGGCCGAGCATAGTACCGGCTGAGACCCACCTGGGCCAAACCAACTAGGCCCGATTTCAACCCAAGGCCCGGATCGCAGGCCAAGCCCAAACCCGGGAGGCTAGACCTCAACTTTGGAGGCAGCTAGGCCCCCGCGCGACTCAGCCCAGGCAGGAAAGAGTGCCATGCAGCGGTATCATCACTGCGCGTTGCGCAACCTCCCTAGAAATGACGGCCGCAAATACAAATTGAAAAAATAAATAAATAATAATAATAAATAAAATAAATAAATAAATAAAAGATAGAATGAATACAAATGAAAATTCATTTTTTTCTTGAAATGCCCACATTACTGATGGAACAATCTAACATGTTAAAAAGAATTGAAGATGAATTTCAGCACAAGTTTTGAGGGAAGAATTATTGGAAAACACCGGGACTGGATTGATTTTGAAGATACTTTGGACAACAAGCCATTTTTTGGGATTAAATATACATAATTTTTTTTTAGTTTTGATTACCATCAAAAAAAAAAAAAAAAAAAAAAAAAAAAAAAAAAAACCTGAGGTTTTATGGCGCGTATGGTGCAAATTTTATATGGCATTAGTTGCACAAAGCTGAGTTGGTCCTGCATGACCAAAAACTGCAAACCAGCCTCTTAAAGTTAAATAATAATAATAAAAAGAAGAAGAAGAAGAAAAGAGACTTCAATGCTTTACCACTGTTATCCCACATTATTAAGGGAAAATCATATATATATAAATGTGTATAATGAAAATAAAGAAGATAATTACAATAGAGGAACTTTGATGTCCTGTGTGACCATAAACTGCAACTTCAAGAGAAGTAATCAATTACACTACTGTGGTCCAGCGGCGCTGCCAATCAATATTTCGGACAATCAGTTACATCAATATTCCTGGAGGATCAATAATGAAAATAATTCCATGGAAAGCTGGAAGAAGCAGGGGAATAATAAACAAAGAGGGTAGAACTTGGAGATTTTATGGGGACTATTGGAAGATTTCTGGACACAATGAAGTATGCGGGAACAGAGAGGGACACAAAACAGGAAGCTGAAGAAGGATGAAATGAGATCACTTTGTTTAATTCAAACAGAAGTATAGTTAGGCCTTAAAAGGAGAAATGATGTGAAGGACAAAAGGGGGAAACTTAATAGGAAATTAGGGAGTTATTAGTGTTTTTTTGGTTAGAGGTCCTTCAGAAGCATCAACCATGGGCCTTTTCTTTTGGAGCAATCACCATGAAAGAGAATGAAAGAGTGTGCATTAGTATCCTGGGATTTGGACGTGGACAAAGGGGGGAAAGGTTATCTAGGACATACGTATACTATAATTTGGTATAAGCAGAAGGAAATCAGTCAGATAATGGAGGTCCAGTATTTGGAGTCACTTTGAAGTAGAAGCAGGAAAGTTGAACAATTTCACTTGTAAAGAGATCAAGAAAACATAGAATTAGCAAACTCCGATAAAATAAAATAAAGCCTTGCGGGAAACAAGGGCTGGGAAGAAGGATTTAGAAAGATCATTGATATGGAATGCTGTGGACAGCATTAAGTTGGGGGAGGATGTGGTATACCCACAGTAAGATCCTCAGGAGTCAAATAAATTAGTAGTGATAGTAACAATAGTTAACAGATCAGATCAAATTCAAATCCTAGCAACCAGAGGAACAGAGGACAAGTTTCCACATTATCTCTCTTTACACGTTTACATGAAACCAGACAGGACATGGAAGAGGAACTTTCTATTGTTCAGTTTATCACAGATACAGAAAACAGTATGTCACTTCAAACATACAGAGCAAAAGATCAGCTTTATTTACCAAGGAAGAGAAGCAGAGGCAAGATTCATGACAGTGTACTAAACAAACTGAAAACTTTTAGAGATATTTATAAGGGAGATAGGATTATTAGAGATATTTATAAGGGAGATAGGATTATTAGAGATATTTATAAGGGAGATAGGATTATTGGAGATTTTAGAGGGAGATAGGATTATTGGAGATTTAGAGCTATTAGTTTAGCTATTATTTTTGAGTGAAGAAGTTTAGAGTCACTAGTTACAAATCAAGGCAAGAAGCAGAATTCAGGAGGGGAAAGAGAAATCTAAGTTAAGCATGTCTAGGAGTATGAAATATTGTGGGAAACAAGGGATTAAATTAAAAATAGTTGGATAAATCAACCTATTCTAGATGGTGATCCTTGAAACAGGAATGCTGTGGACAGCATTAAGTTGGGGGAGGATGTGGTATTCCAAACCCTGTTTCAAGTATCAGGCAGGATTATATTCTTTCATTATCTTTCAGAAGCTAAAATAGTAGCAACATAAATGCATCTAGGGTAAATTTAATCTATAAGTCACCCATTTATGTTAGGGTTTTGCACGGCTAAATCAAAAGTTATACAGTTAAAAAGAATTATAGTGAATAATAAGTACATAGTATATATATAGAAGTAGTATATAGTTTAGTGTTAGGTCACATGACGCAGCACATGATCTGTGGCACAGTCTAAGTACATACTCTCACCAGCAGAAATAGCTCACTTTAGGTCGCAAGGCGCAGCACATGATCTGTGGCACAGTCTAAGTACATAACCTCACCAGCAGAAATAGCTCACTTTATGCACTCCATGCATGAAGGCAGCGTAGAAGAAGAGACCCCACCAGCATAAATACCTCAATCAGACATCCCACCAGCAAAAATCCCTCACATTTTACTATATAAAGGGGAGGTTGTTCCCTCCCAGAAAGAAAATCATGCCAGTAGCATCCCGGTAGCATCCCACTTGGATCCCACACCCCATCATCTATCTAGCAAACTAAAATAAATTACTCATCCATATAAATAGTGTGATCTTAATCAGGTGACCCACAACAAATCTTTCATATCAGTTTAAAATACACAAGAGAAACAAAAAGGGAAATTGTGCTCTTTTAACTAAAGGTTAAGGAAGAGGGTACAACACATTGAATGGTTCACATTATACCAAAACATCCATCGACTCATTCTCTCTGACTGCATCTAAACATAAAAAAAAAAAAAATACTAAAAACATATAAATACTGTTCCTCATCAATTCCAAAAGCTTGTATTCCATTTGTCAAACTTTCTGTAACAATCCATCTACTATCTACGCCCTTGATCCCTTCATCAAGCCCATTGCTGATTATTTGTAAGTTGAAATTAGATCTTTGTCTGATAAGAGATTACTACATAAATAGTTCTCTTAAAGAAAACAAGAAGAAAGTTATCAGCCACAACAATAATAAAAATTGTTGTATTAACTCTTGTAGTAAATAGAGGGGCAGGTCTTTCAAACCACCCTTAACAGTTGTAATAAATTCATACATACCTGAAATACTATAACTGTTATTTCCCCCTCACAGAACTACCCCCGTCCCAAAAGGAGTTCTCACAGCGTGCGGTTCGGACGCCCTTCCTATGTATATAGGCAGGGGCATGCCCCTACCTATATACATAGAATCGGCGTGCGGGCTTGCAAGCTGATTCTATGAATATAGGTAGGGGCACGCCCCTGCCTATATACATGCTGATGTCATGCGTACACAAGAATGTACGCATGACATCAGCTCCGGTCAAGGAATACAGCCTCCTCAACCGGAGGGATTCCCTCCAGTCGAGGAGGCTGTACAACCTCCTCGACCGGAGGGATTCCCTCCCGGTCAAGGAGGGTATACAGCCTCCTCGACCGGAGGGATCCCTCCAGTCGAGGAGGTTGTACAACCTCCTTGGCCGGAGGGATTCCCTCCCGGTCAAGGAGGTTGTACAACCTCCTCGACCGGGGGGGATCCCTCCGGCCGAGGAGGTTGTACAGCCTCCTTGACTGGGGGGATCCCTCCGGTCGAGGAGGCTGTACAACCTCCTCGACCGGGAGGGAATCCCTCCAGTCGAGGAGGTTGTGCAACCTCCTTGACCGGAGGGATTCCCTCCAGTCGAGGAGGTTGTACAACCTCCTTGACCGGGAGGGAATCCCTCCGGCCGAGGAGGTTGTACAACCTCCTCGACTGGAGGGATCCCTCCGGTTGAGGAGGCTGTATACAGCCTCCTCGACCGGGAGGGATCCCTCCTGGTCAAGGGGCTTGCAGTCCTCCCCGGCAGGCGTGAGGCTGCACGCCCATCCTTGGGGGTGTTGCACGCCTGTAGATGGGCGTGCAAACTGCACGCCCATCTACAGGCGTGCCCACGCCCAAGGATGGGCGTGCAGCCCGCACGCCAATAAAAAAAAGGCGTGCGGGCAACACGCCTTTTTTTTTATCGGCGTGCAATGGGCGTGGGCGTGCGCCCATTGGCGTGCATTTATCAATGCCCTCCACCTCAGACACATGATTTAGAGGATTCCTTACAGAATAATATTGGCTTTGGGATAAGGAAATCTCAAAGGATCCATGATAAAAATGTGGGTGGAAGCCAGTCCCAAGAGCCTCCAGCAAACCAAGAAGCAATTAAGACAGCAAGAAGGAAAAGCTATCCAGGAGCATGGATTGAAGAAGCTGAATCAGAGGAGGAAGCCAGTGTACCCCTGAAGGAAAAATAACCAAAGATCAATCCATTTAAGAAGAAGCTTATATCAGAAAGAAATAGAACATTAGAAGCCCCGTCAGCTCAAGTGCCAGAATCAGTGAGGAGGAAGTTTTACAAACAAACTTATACACTCACATTGGAAGAAATTATCAAGATGGCTCCCCAGTTTCTTCAGAATTTAAAAAATTCTTATGCTGAGGAGGAGTTGATGGACAAAAGCATCAGTATTGGCAAATTCAAACAAGGAGGATCTGAAGAAGATATAGAAGAGGAGAAAATTGGCCTCAGCTATGCATGTCCAGTAGGCATGGTGGATACGACCTTAGCCAACAGGAAAATATGTACATTGGTGGACACAGGAGCAGAAATGAGAATAATCCCTGCGGAGCTAGCTAGCCAGTTAGGGACGTTGATAAACCCACGCCAAGCGCGCACACCAACGCCAACCCGCACACCAATTTTTTTTAGCATGCGGGGCCTACACGCCTTTTGTTTGGCATGTAGGGTCTACACGCCAAAAAAAAGGGCGTGTGGGAACCACACGCCATTTTTGGCGTGCGGGTCTCACATGCCAATTTATTTTGGCGTGTGGACCCTACATGCCAAAAAAAAAAGGCGTGTAGGACCCGCACACCAATTGTTTGGCGTGCGGGTCCCACACGCTCACGTAATCGAATGGGCCCTCCCATTTAATTACGTGAGCGGGGGATTTGTATATCCCAAACACATAATACATACATGTATTATGTGTATGGGATATACACATCCCCCGCTCACGTAATCGAATGGGAGGGCCCATTCGATTACGTGAGCGAGCCCGAGTCTGTTTCCAGACTGGGGCTTGCTTATGGTCCTGGTTGTTTTAACCAGAACCACAACAAACACCGCCCACCGCTCACCGATCCGATCCAAAAAAAACAGTGAGTCTGAAAATCCGAAAAAAAAAAAAAAAAAAAAAAAAAAAAAAAAAAAAAAAAAAAAAAAAAAAAAACAAAAAAAACAAAAAAACAAAAACAAAAAAAACAAAAAAAAAAAAAAAAAAAAAAATAAACAAAAAATGAGAAATACACAATGAGAAAAAAACCCCAAAAAAACCAAAAAAAAGGGATTTTTCGGGGTTTAATTTTGTGGGAGAAAAAAAGCCCACAGGCCCAGGGCTCCAAGACCCAACTGGCCCAAAGACAGGGCCCAATGGCCATAAGAAGGGGCCCGCCTCTGCCCATCACCTCCAGTGGGCCCACAGGCCCACTTTGATGCTCCAAAGGGGCAATAAAACATTCAAAGGGGCCATTCAAACCCCCCAGGCAGCTCAAAGGGCCCCGTATAAGCCCCAGACGCACTCCATCCCCCCCAAAAGTGGCCCATCCCAAACACATCTCTTCCTCTTTCTATTTTTTTTTCACCGTAAATATAGTAACACGTGCTGACAAACTCTCCCATTCAAATGCAAACAGATTCCGCACAATTCACCAAATCAGCAGCAAACAATGTCTCACACCGGTCATTACAACTCCTCAAGCAATCAGCCTCCACGCCCATACGGATTCTATGAGGTTGACCCCAACCATCACCCTCACGCCCCACTTGGCAACATGTATCAAAATCAAATCTCTGCGTATGGAAATTCACACGTGCTTGGCCAACCTGCAGCTCCAATCAATCAATCAGGCCACCTAGCAACTAACTATGGCTACCCAAGCCACCAATATGGCCAAGCCCCCCAGCCCCTTACTGTCCCCTCAGCCCACCCAGCCACCTACAGCTTCAAAGACAACAACTACAGTCTGGCAATCCAGCCAAACCCTGTCCCCCCAGCCCACCCAGTAGCGCAGCCTGTGTTCTGCCCATATGAGGTACAATTGCCTCAATTTGCCCACTATCACCATTGACCTCCAGCATCTACCTATCAGCTTGATCCAGCCCAACCATCCTATCTGGCTCAGCCAGCCCTCTACGCACCACCTTATATAACTCAAGCCCCACCATCCCATCCGTGTCAGCCTCCCTGATGCGAAGGACAAGTCCTTCTAGCTACAGGTGGTGCAAGGATAGATGGAAAGAGTATATAAGCTCTGGGCAAGGTACAAAGTTACAATTCCCAAAAGATATGGGGGAATTGTGATGTAAAAATTGAGAGAAAATAGGTTAATAATTATATTAAATAAACTTAATATAATTAAAAACCAGAGGGGCCTGATAAATCAGGGGTGGTTTAGATCCCTCTAAGGTATCTTACAAATAAATTGCAGAGGATTTAGGTACCTGGAACACTGGGGCCTGTTGGAACAGGGGTGGTTTAATCCCAGGAATGGAAATGGGGGAATATCTTCAAGAACATGGTTATTACTTACTAGTAATAAACCTTGAGGGATCTTGGGGATATTCTGGGTGGAACTGGACAGTTTGAAGCGCTTGGATGGATGGATGGTAGAGCTGGATGGGCACTGTGAATTTGTTGGGGAAGACAGGGCTAAAGAATAACTACTAAGAAGCTTACCAGACTGTGTTATAAAGATGTATATATCTAATAAGAAGTGGGTAAGGTTGCTAGTGGGTATTGGGAAGCATGAGGAGCCTTCTTTGGGCGGTTGAAGAGCTCCCTAAATAGTCTTGAGTTCCCTCTGGGGACCCTGTAGGTGTTATTGGCCAACTTGTGGGATCTTTGGACCACATTTTGGCCATTTTTGCTTTCTTGGTGACGCTTCAGCAGCCCTTGCTTTGAATACACGTCAACAATTGAGTTTATTATGATATTTATTTATTATTTGTTCATTTATACTAAGGTACAGTCTGTAGTACCTTAGTACTAGTTGTTATGGATTAATACTAGTGGCTTAATTGTATTTATAATAAGCCACAGTATTGTTTGTACTGTTTGTTTACTCAATACATTTTGGTAATATGTATAAATAAACAATACCATTCATTATATTCAATTATTTAGTCCCCAGTGATCTTTATTACATATGTAACATATGTAATGAGGTCACTGGGGCGTGTTTTTATAGATTTGGGTGTACCTGGTACCTGAGTAACTGTGGAGTCCGGGTGCTAAGTTGAGAGCCTGTAAGGGGCTTAATGTTTGCGCGGGGGCTTATATCCCAACTTTGGCGCGGGCTTTCAGTCACGCGGGTTGAACTTCAAGTTCTGCGGACTGCGGTACGCGGGGTTTGAGTAAAACACGGTGTATTTACACTATCTCTCCTAATTTACACAACACCTCATTTCCGTGACTGGAAATTAGGTTTAAGCATATGTATATATGTATATAAGCATTTAATTACGGCAAGTACTTTTTATTTAAAAGGTACTTGCTAATTCTTCTTTACTAATTTACATAGTGAAGGAGTGGGAATTAGGGGTACCTGTGAGTGAGGTACCCTAGGTTAAATTTAGTGTAGTTTCAGAATGTGAAATAATATTCCAACTATTATTTGATAATCTATATTTTTTATAATAATTTTTGTGGGAAACTTGTGACAGGTTGCTCTGTCATAGTAGCAAGCTGACAATCCGTTTCCGCAATCCCACCAAGCACCACAAATCTCAAACTACTGGCAGCCGGGACCCCAACCATTGTCCCACCCGGCCAACCCATTCACTCTTGGAGCCACTCACTTCCAAGGCCTGCCAACCTCTCACAATTTCCCTGTTGGCCAACCATCAGTGCCTGCTCCGCCGCAGACAAATCAAATCCCTTCAATACCTGTCATACAAGATATGCAGCCATCTCTGGGGGAAATAACCTCCTCTGCGCCATTTAGCCCTCAAATTTGGCCACCTGCACAACCAAGTCCTCAACAGTTTCCCCCAGCAACGTTCAGCCCTCAAGTCCTTCAAACTGTGGCTGAAGGTGAGTTTTCAAATACTTCTCCACTCTGTTTTCATATTACCAAGAACTAATGTTTACCTACTCAATTCCCCAGTCAAATACCCAAGGATCACGGCTACATCTCCTGGTGGGTATCAACCTGCACCACCCAGCCCTCAACTGTTTCCCCAAGCAAATTTCAGCCCTCAAGTCCCTCAAACTGTGGCTGAAGGTGAGTCTTCAAATACTTCTCCACTTTGTTTTCATCTTACCAAAAACTAATGTTTACCTGCACAATCTCCCAGTAAAATACCCAAGCGTCGCGGCTACATCTCCTGGCGGGTATCACCCTGCACCACCCAGCCCTCAACCGTTTCCCCCTGCAACTTTCAGCCCTCAAGTCCCTCAAACTGTGGCTGAAGGTGAGTCTTCAAATATTTCTCCACCTTGTTTTCATCTTACCAAGACCTAATGTTTACCTAGTCAATCTTCCAGTATACCCGCTCAATCCTTTAGGATGTTCACTGCTGGCCCCCGCAATGTTACCCGCCGCCAATCAACCGCATAAAGTGTTGATGAAATCTGAAGATGTACAATCTTATGATTATTCAGTTGGCAGTAAGTTCTTCTAGTTTCTTAATTCGCCCACTTGAGGCAGACTGGCTGAACTGCTTGTGTTTCCAGATGCAATGGATGCACCACCCGAATTCCTTTTCACATGTGTCACTGATCTCAAACACTTTGTCACCACATGGGCCCACGAGCATGGTTACGCTCTGAAAGTTTGTGCTTCCAAGCGGGACAAGAACATCTACTTTGCATGCACAGTTGCCGGGGAAGACCAAACCTCAGTTGATGCTATCCGGTTTTGGGAATCTAGGAATAAGCGACTGGGGTGCTGCTTCAAAATATCTGGCCACAAACCAACTTCAGTAAAACTCAAGGATGCACCATGGGAACTCCGATGCCGAAAGACGATTGAGCACAATCATGGTCCAATTGATCTGGAACATGTAGTCATTCACAAGAAGCTCTCTGTCGAAGGCCAAACTGAGGTTGCTCGCTTATCGTCTCTTGGAATGCAACCCCAGGCAATCGCTAGACTCCTTACTAGCAGTGAGGGAAGGTTTGTAACCAACAGGACGATATTCAACACAAAGCAGGCACTGAGGGAAGAGGAGAGGGCTGGCAACACCCCAATCGAGTACCTCCTACGTTGCCTCAACAAATCCAATTGGACACACGAGGACGTTTACGACACAGACGGCAAGCTCCTTTACTTGTGGTTTGCGCACCCAGGATCGTTGCTTCTTGCTCGCAGGTTCCACCATGTGGTCAACATTGACTGCACTTACAAGACGAACCTAAACAACTACCCCCTGCTGCATGTGGTTGGCCAAACTGCAACCAATCACAGTTTTTCGATTGGTTTTTGTTTGATGCAAAAAGAGAAGAATGAGGCCTACTCATGGGCTCTTGATAAGTTGAAGTGGGTGGTATATTTGACTAATCACCTATTCTCATCAGAAACTGACTGTACTCCGGTGCCTGTGTGATACCCATAGATCTACATGGGACGCTGACCACGCGCCAAAGTTCTTTGTGACAGACAGGGAATCGGCACTGCGTAATGCTATCTCAAAGCACTTTCCGAATGAAACCGCGAACTTGTGCATGTGGCACATCAATTGGAACATTGTGACAAACTGCAAGCAAGCCTTTGCTGGCGATGGCGAAGAATGGGCCAAATTCATGAGGCTCTGGCATGAGGTCGCACATGCCCCCAATGAGGACACCTGCAACTCAAAGTGGGCTCAACTGACACGGTACCTAGTCACTCAAACAAACGTCTACAAATACCTGTACAAGAACGTCTGTAGCGAGCAACACAAGTTCATGAATGCGTGGGCCGGAATGACACCCCATCTAGGAAATCTGACTTCGTCATGATGTGAATCTGCCCACAGCTGGCTGAAAACCTATGTGACATTGGCTAGGTGCGACTTTGCAACACTTTTCATTACAATTGCTGCAGCAGTGGACCGACAACTTGACACAGTCCACACAAACCTGGCACATGGGTTACAGAAGGGATTAACCGGACTACCAAATGCCTTCAAGTCCCTCAGCTGCAAAATCTCCTGTCATGCGCTCAAGTTGGCCTTGTCTCAGTACAACAAGTTCATCAAGATGAAGAAATCCAAGCCTGGGGATCCCAGCCTTCAATGCAATGGTAATTTCCAGGCCGGCTTGGGCATTCCGTGTTTGCACACTATTGAAGGTTTGGTCCTGGGGAAGGGAGATGTGGAGCCTTCTGATTTCCATTTCCAGTGACATCTGGCCTATAACCCTGACGGTCCAGTGAGTCCTCCTGATGTATGACTTGTTCATGTCCCTCCTAGCTAATCTTCATCTATGTTCATTGCAGGCTCTTGATCAACCACTGTACGACTTTGATAACGATTTTGAGGATTTCAAGCAGGAGATCTTGGCTTCCCACCACCCCTTGGTGTTAGAAGCAAAAATGAAAAAATTACAAAGGGTCCATGCAAACACACACGTGGTTCCGCTTGCAGAGCCTGATCCTATCCGAGTGAAACACATACTGGAAAGGCCGTGGAAGAAGAGAAAGGGTAGTGGGCAAGTTCAAAAGCGCGATGACACCCATGCGGAAATTGTGGAAGCGCAAATCCAAAAGGCGCAGGCAAGGAAAGCAAGACAGAAGGCCAGTGTATCAAAAGGAAAAGGGGGTAAGCAACAGTCCAAGCGGGCGCAGGCTCCATTGGACACCTCAGCTTCTTCCTCTGGGGACCTGGGTGAGCTACCCAGTGTGGAGACACCCATGCGTAAGCAACTTTATTGCATGTCTTCTTAAGAGGCTGATAACTGATGGACTTACTAAGCAGTCAAGAGAAATCACCCCCCACGAGTTGGCAGCCTCACTATTGGGAAACGGAATCGGGGGTCTTCCAGTTCAGGAACATCACGGCGCAAGGAAACGTGGCAGCCCAAGTATGGTAGTATGGATGGTGTAACAGATGAAGATTCTGATTCTGATTCTGCAGATGCAGTTTCAGATAAAGATTCTGATGCCCCAGATGGGGAATCAGATGAAGAATCTGATGCCCCACATGGGGCATTGGAAGAAGAATCTGATGCCACAGATGGGGAATCAGTTGCAGAATCTGATGCACAAGGTGGGGAATCAGATGAAGAACCTGATCCCCCAGTGGATTCCTCCTCATCTATTGAGATGCAGGTTGAGGAAAAGCTGCTGTCACCTCCAGAAGCCTCAAGAAAAGCCTCAAGCTCTCACGATCAGTTTCAGGGTGAGGCCAGGCTACATTCACCCCCCACAGCCAAGGTAAGTACTATAACTTTGACATCAGATTATCAAGGTCTGATTCCATTGTATGGTTCATAGGACCGGCATGTAGATGCTGAGGTTGCACCCAAGGCTGGCCAAACAAGACAGGGGAATACCAACCCTGATGTTGCAGTGAGTGACTCAAGCTTGACACGGACAAGGAGGAATGCACTGACTCTAACTGACAACCGACTTCTCATCATTCTTGTCAGGCGGAGCTTCCACCATGGATCTTAAAATACCTGCATTCCACTTATAACCCTGCAGGTGATGGGAACTGTGGTTATGCATGTGTGGCACATGCATTGGCAGCAGATAGACCAGAGGGTCCCTACGCTAAGGCCAATGGGTGGTACCAAGTGCGAAAGGATGTGTTAGAAGAGATGGAAAAGAACAAGGCACATTGGACAAGATACCTTGGGGGGCCTTCAGAATTTGACCGCGCTTACGGACGTGTTCAGGTGACTGACCCATGTGGATCAGTCCCCATGAACAAATGGATGAGCAAGTTGGATGTGGGACCGATTCTGGCCAATGCGTATAACCGGCCATTTGTCTTCCTCAGCAGAACGGGCGGGAGCACCACATATATTCCCGCCACAGTTCCCCCGGACCCTAAACCGCTGCCAGCCCTCTTCTTATCATTTTTCAATGATAATCATTGGATACGTGTGATAGTCAAGCGGACCCCCACGATTCCCTTTCCTCTCCCTAAAGTCTCCCGGTTATTTCACAAGAGCCCAGCAGCTGCTTGGCTAGACTGTGTTTCCCCTTCCACTACTCTTCACTCTTTGATACCTAAATGATTAAACGTACCAAGTTACTGCAAGTAACACTAATTATTATTATCCTTATTAATATTTACCATTCTTATTATTCTTTAGTATTATTCCTTTAAGATCTCCCGTGAATATTATTAGTATTATTAATTCATCATTATGACTTTAAGAAGTGATAACATAGTATTATTAAACTACAATCTTTACAATAAATAATATACTTAATTTAAAGGGCATTAATAAAAAACCCCGGTTTTTCCGCGTTTACACCCGGGTTTCTGCGCAGCTGCGGCTGCGCAGTGCACCCAGCTTTCCGCATTTACACCCGGTTTTTTTTAATTTTTAATTTTTAAGCAAATAGCATGTGGAGGGCGGCATTTGATGCGTGTGACCTCCCCAATCATCCTCATTAAATATTTTATTTGAAACAAATAAAATAAACAATTAAAACAAGGAAAATAAACAAAACAAAATAAAAATATGGAGGGCAGAATTTTAAATAAGTAAAATAAACAAAAGTAAATAATATAAAATTAAACAAATAAGAATGAATGAAATGAATCAAATTAATCAATTAATTAAAAGCAAGAGACATAATTGCAAGTTAATGATTTATGAATAACGCAACTTCCCCAATTATCCTCATTCAATATTTTATTTAAAACAAATAAAATAAATAAGTAAAACAAGTAAAATAAACAAAACAAAATTAAATTAAATTAAACAAAATAAATGGAATAAATGAAATGAATAAAAGAAATCCTGGAAATCAAGCTGTGAGGATTTTTTATGAAAAAACCGGGTGGATTGGCCAAAAAAAATAGAAGCCATAGTTTTTTTGCAAAAAGAAAAATTACTATAAAATTCTACACCCCTGTAAGTATAATAAATAAATTTAAAATCTTGAAAAACAATGCAAATCCGCCCGCAAAAAATTAAATAGAAAAACCGGGTGTAAATGCGGAAAACCGGGTGTACTGCGCAGCAATTTGGACGTCGCCGCTGCGTAAAACCGGGTGTAAATGCGGAAAAACCGGGTTTTTTTATCAATTTAAATATACTTAAATTAATAATACCTTGATTAACTAACACATGAATAATTCAGGCTACTCTGTGATAATAAATAATAGAGTGATAATATAGTATGATTAAACTACAATCAATCTTTACAATAAATGATATACTTAAATTAATAATACGTCGATTAACTAACACATGAATAATTCAGGTTACTCTATGATAATAAATAATACTTACAAGATGTGACAATAACAAATGACACATACGCATTGATAAGTTAATATTTTATTAATATTAATAAAAGGGCCTTTAATATAATAAGGGCATTAATCAAAAAACCCAGTTTTTCCGCATTTACACCCACTTTTCTGCGCAGCTGCGGCTGCGCAGTGCACCCGGTTTTCCGCATTTACACCGCGTTTTTTGTATTGTTAATTTTTAAGCAAATATCACGTGGAGCGCGGCATTTGATGCGCGTGACCTCCCCAATCATCCTCATTTGATATTTTATTTAAAACAAATAAAATAAACAATCAAAACAAGGAATATACACAAAACAAAACAAAACAAAACAAAAATATGGAGGGCGGCATGTTAAATAAGTAAAACCAGTAAACATTATTTATTTATCAAAATTTTAAACTTATTTATTATACTTAAAGGGGTGTAGAACTTTGTGGTAATTTTTAATTTGCAAAAAAACTGTGTCTTCTACTTGTTTTGGCCAATCCACCCGGTTTTTTTTTAATTTAATTTTTTGCGGGCGGATTTCCATTATTTTTCAAACGTTTAAATTTATTTCTCATACTTACAGGGGTTTAGACTTTCTTGGTAATTTCTATTTTGCTCAAAAACCACGGTTTTTTTTTTTTTGGCCAATCCCGCCGGTTTTTTCATAAAAAATCCTGACAGCTTAATTTCCAGGATTTCTCAACATTTTCACATTTTTTAAACTTTTTCTAAGCACTTTAAGGGGTGTAGAAATTAATGTGAATAACAGTTTTTTTTTTTAAATCACTGGTTGGATTTTGATGATTTTTGGACTCAATTTATTTCCAAACACCTTCACATCTGTCTTTCAAGATATTCAGGGAGTTTTTAAATGGATTCATACACTTTAGAGGGTGAAGAATTCATTGGAAACAAATACTGATTATAAAATTGACTTCTTATCAGATTTCATGACAAAGAAATGGAAATACAATTATACACAGAGGTATGGTACATTGCATGATGCTTTGGAGTGTTACATGTTGTTTATTAAATAACCAACAACCGGGTGTAAATGCGGAAAACTGGGTGTAAATGCGGAAAAACTGGGTTTTTTTATTAATGCCCTAGAATAAATGAAATGAATAAAATAAATAAACAAAATACAAAGCAAGAGACATAATTGCAAGTTAACAATTTATTAGCACACAAATAATACGTATAAGAAAGAGAAATTGTTATAAACACTACTGATAACAGCTAGAAAATGCTTACAAATGGTGAATATACGCCTGAATTACATTCCTGAACTGATATGTAATGGGCAAAAAAAAATAGAAGACATTGTTTTTTTGGGAAATAAAAATTACCATAAATTTCTACACCCCTGGAAGTATATTAAACATTTTTCAAATGTTGAAAAAAAATCAAAATCCGCCCGCAAAAAAAAAATCAAAAAAAGGGTTTAAAAGCGGAAAACCGGGTGTGCTGCGCAGCAAATTTGAGGTTGCCGCTGCGTAAAACTGTGTGTAAACGCGGAAAAACCGGGTTTGTTCCTTAATGCCCTATAATAATTATGATACCACTAAGGAATCCCAATAGCCCAATTCTGGATAATCTATAGTTGAATGCTGATATATCATCAAGAATTGGCCACAACCTACCTTCAATAAGGTAGAAACCACAAAACCACATGAGTACTCCTTGGATGCCTATTAATAATACTCTGTTTGGGTTATATTTCAAAAAACACTTAAGTCTGATGTTTCATTCAAGTTGATGAGCAAGACAGTGGTGGAAATTACAACTCAAGGGCATGTGAATGAGAAATAAAAGGGAAACCAAAGAAAAAACAACCCCCGGTACATATATCAGAAGTGGTAGTTGGCTACAGCTATTTCTATATCTTGGGAAAACAAAATTTGGAGGTTTTGAATAGAAAAACATTTGTGAAACTCTTCATGGGTTTTTTTCCAATCAACCATTGGCAAACCATCATGACCAATCCGTTTAAATCCCATGGAGCACAAAAAGTTGAGAAAGTATAATCGGAGGTTATCCAAAGTCCCGTGAGGCATCACTGAAGTATTACCACTATCAAACTTATGTTTCAGAACATTGGCGCCAAATTCCAATAAGGCCAAAGCATTTGAAGTAGTCAGACGTTCGGACCCGTATTTGTTAGTGACAAAGGCGGTTGTTGGACCAAAAACCAGGAGACCAGCAAGCATCCGCATTTGCTCCCGCGTGTTTAATGTTGACCACTCATCAAGCTTTTTATACTTTGGTCTTGTTGGTGCCTGGAGACCGCAGATGTAACACAAGGCTGACATAGCCCCCCTGAAGTATAGACCAAGGACCTTGAGACCGGAGGTGTTTGGTTGGGGGCTTGATCCATCCTTTGCGTGACTTCCAAGGTTTTCATAAGTTCGTTGGAATGCAAGATGGGCAGTATGCACCAAACATTCGTCCAGGGGGAGAGGCTGCCATTCACTGCCCTGTTGCTCCATGTGTCGAAGGGCCCAGCAGTCTTGCAAAGCACTTTTAAGCCGGAGATAAGCGTGGTCACTTGGAGAGAAGTATGAGGCCAGATTCGCCGCAAGTGTGTGGGTCTGGACACGTTTGGACGGCGGCGCCTTCCGGTTCTCCTGGGAAGCCTCGAGCTGTGCCATGTTGACAACTTCAGGAGTTATCAGAGAGAGAGCACCAGGTTGAGTGGGGTTAAGAATTCTCTCTGCATACCACACAAATATCAGCCTTTGTGATGTATGAACAAGTGAGAAAAAAAGTGAGTATTTACCAGATTTGCATGCCTTCAGAAGTGTATCCACTTCCCTCCAAACAACTCGGCTGAACTCCTGTGGCATCGTTGGATGTGGTGTGACCATTGAGCAAAGGTGTGTGAGGATGAATGCTATGTTTTCAATCATTTTTTCGGCTGAACGGTGTGACCACACAATTCCACCCGCCAAATTTTCATTCAAATCATCTGCCAATGCTTTTGGAAGCATTGGGCCAGGGATAAATAGACCCATAGCTGTGCGCAAAGGAGGGATGTTAATTACAAGATGGGTGTGCATAAGCAATGGGGAGTGACTTACCAGGAGGCGTCAGGACCGGGGGAGGAGGAATTGATTCGCCCGGTGGTCTTTGAGTAGGTGGCTTGACTGTTGATGGCCCAGCAACAGGGGGGTTCCGTGGAATTCTGAGGCCTTGCAGTGATTGCGCAGTGATGAATTTGTGAGAGGTGGGATGAGGGGTGAAGAAATTATACATGGGGCCTGTATTTTTAGAAGAAGAAGCAGAGTTGTCCAGGCGCGCCTTTTTGCTCGTTGGGTCTTCAACCGTAGGATCTTCAATTCGTACCATGTCATAGCGATATCGGGTTTGTTGTGGCACCGGTTCATGGACTGGCTCCTGGTGGAAGGTAGGTTTGGGACGTCCATGAAGGAATTGTTGGAGGACTTGCTGGTCTTCTGCACCATCTTCAGAGTCATCTGTTTCACCCTCTGCATCAGGGTCTTCAGAGCTGTCCCGGATGGCTGGATTGTTAATTTCTTGTCTCCCGTCTGCATTGGGGGCTTTGGAGGACTTCTGGCCAATGAGTGCTTGGTCCCTTTGTACGCCTTGAAGGAAAGACTGGCCAAAGGTGTTGAGGGTTGTCTTGTGGCCTTTGACATCTGTCCGCATCTCTCCGCTTCAACGTGGGGATCCATCAGCTGGGTTTGTTGTGTTGGGCTGGCCATATTGAACATCCTTCTTGAATTGGTTTTCAAATTGATTGAGCGTGGGGATTGGGTTGGCTGCTGGAGGTAGGGATCAGGAGTGTGTGCATATAAGTATGCCATTGAGTCGGTTGCAAATTCAGGGCGTGGGTGGGACTGTGGTGGAGCAGGCCTAGTGGCGCCTAAGGTGTGTCTAGCTGGGGCCGGGGTTCTGGAGACCTGTTCATTCTCATCGTCTGACTGCTCGTATTCAGCCTTTATTTTAGAGGCCCAATTCTCCAGGTTTTCACGTTCATCTGGTTTCAACGCAGGGTGCCGCGCCAGCTCTGTGCATTTTTCCCAGAGATCCAAACCTGTGTAATGGTGGGAGTGTGGGTGGGAGTGAGCCAGGGACTTATATTATACACAAAATAAAGGAATGAATCTCACGTCCTAGTTCACTGGTCTGATGTGAAGACATTGTTGATTGTTGAATTAAAATTGGTGATTTGTGCGGAATCTTTTAGCATTTGAATGGGAGAGTATGTCAGCACGTGTTACTATATCTATGGTAAAAAAAATTTGAAAAAAAAATTGGAAGAGATGTGGGGGATCAATTGTGTTTGAGATGGGCCCATTGGGCCACTTTTGGGGGGGATGGTGTGCTCTGGGGCTTATATGGGGCCCTTTGAGCTGCCTCGGGGGTTTGAATGGCCCCATTGAATCTTTTATTGCCCCTTTGGAGCATCAAAGTGGGCCTGTGGGCCCACTGGAGGTGATGGGCAGAGGCGGGCCCCTTCTGACGGCCATTGGGCCCTGTCTTTGGGCCAGTTGGGTCTTGGGGCCCTGGGCCTGTGGGCTTTTTTTCTCCCACAAAATTAAACCCCAAAAAAACCCTTTTTTTTGGTTTTTTTGGGGTTTTTTCTTTTGAAACGAGAAACTATCCACTACCCAAACCAACCTCTTACTTCCAATGTCTCAGTTTGTATGCCTTGGATTCTGTCATCTACCAGTCATCTTAAGACCAGACATCGAACCAGTACAAACACCAAGCTATGCCATTCTCCACCGAGGAAGAAAGAATATACACGTTCGATGTTCCCACTCAGATTTGGTTGGTGATTTAGAAGAAGAGACAAGTGTGTGGATTGGTCCTTTACTAGGGGATCTCGGTAGTGTTTCAAAGCCACTAACCAAAGGGGTACTTCAATTGGAATCTTATGAGAATACAATCTTCATAAGAGCTTTCTTCAATTATCATGGAATGGAACGGGCTTCAGGACAAGTTCATGCGTTTGTCTTCACGCATTCATCACAAGCGCGGAATGTCCAATGCATCTTCAACTGGGCCAAGATTTCACTAAATGAAATATTAAATTATCAAAGATCGTTTTTCTTCAATACACCACAGATCCAATTTACACATCAAGAATACGATAGGCCCCATGATAACATAGGACTCGATGAAGCTGGACGTGTCAAAGGTTGCCGAGTTCAACTAATGACTCATCAAGTGAAGGCTGTTGAATTCCTCATGCGCTGTGAATCAAATTCCCCATCAATAGGAGAAACGATCTGGCGGCATACCAACAACGAGTGGATTCGACAAGTCTATGCTGAAGCTGTGAACAACAGGAGAGTTATTCCGGAAATCAACTTCAACTGTAAGGGAGGGATCTTGGCGGATGACATGGGACTAGGAAAGACTCTGGCCACTCTTTCACTTATCCGTTTAACACAAGGGAGTGCCGCCGAATTTTCGAAACAAACTAGTTCTAGCCCAACGTCACACCTCAGAGTACCTTCCACCCTTGTGATAGCTCCATTGACAACAATTGAAAGCTGGATCAAAGAAATAAAACAACAGTTCAATCCTGGAAGTCTTCCATTTCTTTTGTTTCATTCAAACAAGAAATTTTCAATTGGATTGACGGAAGTGAAGAAGAGTTCAATTGTTTTGGTCACATACGAAACACTTATCATGAATACAAGCAGAGTCAATGAAGATAAGAAGAATAAATGTTTGGATTTAATGGAGTTGGAATGGTTTCGAATTGTGCTAGATGAAGCACAGTAAGTAATACTATTTTATGGTGAAAAATGAAGTGAAGGTGACTGATGCTGATCTTATCCATCCTGATTCAGTTATGTAAAGGATCCTAAGACAACAAGAAGTAACGTTCTGAATTGCTTGAAGGCAGATCGGCGAATATGCTTGACAGGAACACCACTACAAAACAATCTAGTTGATTTACACAGCTTGATCCGATTCATCAAGTTGGAGCCCTGGAACAACGAAATTCTGTGGAAAAGCTGTATTGAGGGAAGGGTTCATGCATCCGATCCAAAAGGAATTGAGGCATTACATAATTTGATGATTCACATTAGCCTACGCCGCCTGAAGAAGACAATATTGAAGATGCCTGAAAAACAAGAAAAGATGGTGACTATACCACTTGTTGCACCATGGGATGAACGATATGCTGCCAAACACAAAGATTTTGCAGCCCGATTTGGAAGGAATCGCCAAGAAGGACAGCCATGGGACCATAATACTTTCTTCTCGGAGCTTACGGATCTACGGCAGATGTGTGATCATCCCGCCCTAATTGAGAAGAATGCAGGAAGAGAGAAGTTCAGTTGGATGGAGAGCTCAAAGATTTTCCACTTGGTAAACGATCTGCAGTCTTTTTTGCATCAGTTGTGTGGTGATACACCCAAGGCAGTTGTATTCTCTGAGTATTCAAGATTTCTTGAGATGTAAGTATTCCATTCTCTTTCTGAAGTGTAAGGTCCCACTTACATATTTGTGTTGTGTGATGTAGAATTGGATTAGCTTTGGATGAAAAGAGAATTTCTTGGGTAAGGCTTGTTGGAAGTTTGGACATGCAAACACGATGTGAAAACTTGGAAAACTTCCGAAAAAACCAGCAATGTCAAGTGCTTTTGGCAACTATAAGAAGTGGGGGGGTTGGAATTGATCTACGATGTGCCCAAAAAGTTTATATCATGGTGAGAAATCCAATTTTTAAGCTCCAAGTCACATCTGTATATATATATACAAAACAATCTGAATGTTATTGACAAATATTTGTGTGTAGGAACCGACTTGGAATCCTTCATTGGAAGAGCAAGCTGTGGATAGGCTATATAGATTAGGACAGAAAAATGTTGTACAAGTTGTCCGATATTGTATTTCTGATAGCATTGAGGTGAATGTGAATCAGATAAAGAGGAAGAAGGCGGAGTTGTCTATGTAAGTGAAATTTTAGTTAAATCAATTATTCATATGGGGCTTCCAGACTGAAGATTTAACATGAACAGGTTGAGTATACCTCTGTCTGGGAATGAAGAGTTTGAATTAGCCAGGATATTGATGAATTGAATGAATAAAAAAGGCGAGATAATTGAAACTTGCCTATTGTGTAACAAGTTTATTAAATATAGAACTTAGATCAACTTCATCTTGTAGATCAAGGGCTTGAATAGTTGTTGGTGTGAGGGAAGAAAGCGTATCCGGATGATAGCAGTTTCTAGGTAGTGAAGCCGGAACTTTGAATGATGATTCCGTTTTTGAGCCTTGTTTCCGAAGTCCCCAAAAAGAGTATCCGTTTTTATTTCTATTATGCTGTTTGTCTATCTCTAGTTTCATTTGGATGTAAGAGCGATCAAGCTGGTGGGCCAATGATGAATATAATGGTGATCTCCATGAGCACTGAACACTTTTGATTTCTCCGTTAGGACTTTGTTCAGTATCTGATGAGCAGAGGGGGTCTTCAAAGAGGCTAGCTTGTTCAGGGGGGAGATTGAGGGATGAAAGAACCTCTGTCCGATGTTGAGAGAGCTGCAAAGATATATCAGTGAACCAGCCAAATGGATAGAAATGTTTTTGAAACTGACTGTTTTCCGCCACTTGGATCTCTTAACTTGGTAAGCTTTCTTCGCCCTGGATTCAGGACATGTCTTCCCAGATTTAATCTCTTCAAATTTACCACGAAACCATCGGTGGAGGATGGTGAGCTGATTGGCGGGCGTGTTGTCGGAAGTGGAGAAAGGAAAACGTGAAAAAGCCCCTTGGGAATGAGCATGATTCCAGTGCTTGAGAATAATTGTTGCAAGGATTTGGTTCCAATGGGTATCCCATGGCTCGGACCATAAGAAGGTGGGGTGTTGGAATTTCAATTGAGCAAGGTCTTCAAGGAAAAAATCACGATAGGCAGAGAGAATTCCAGTATGAGGCTGTTGAGATGAGATGATGGGAATGTTTTGGGTGGGGAGGGATTTTAATGCCATTTCCTCACTGATCAAATTGACAGATTGAATAACAGAAGGCGGGGCGGTTAATTGCCAATTGGATGGCTGGCTGGGATCATGATGGATTTGAAGAAGAAGGCGGCAAAATGCGTGAATACAACGGCTGAAATGAGTGTTGGAGCTGGGAGTTGTGGGAGCAAGAGCCTTATTTAAAAGTGTGTTGCTGGAGGAATGCTTTCCATTTGTCAGGAATTTAGGCATGATTGAGATTTTGTGGTGTAGGGGAATTGAAGTAAGAAGGCAAGAGGGAAGAAAATTTATACAAATCATGAGTAATGTTCCCCTTGAGAGACTTCCCCATTGAAGTATGGGGACAAGGTTGAAAAATGAATGGGATGGAGGTATTTGGAACATTAAGGTGATGAAGAAAGGATGGTATTTGATGGGGGTCAAATAAACTAAACAAGTGGATAGTACAACTGAAAGGGGATGGAAACTAGTGAGGCTCTTCAAAGAAGTCCATTGTGTCGAATTGGCTTGGGAAGCCTCATCAGATGGGCTAAGAACACCTTACTTAGCTTGGGTAGGGACTCTGGCCTGAATTTGGCTAAGAACTGTGTCCCTGACTTGTCTGTGTTAAGGACGCCGTCCATAACTAGAGGGTTCCTAAAACCGGCAAGGAAAGGCATCCTAGAATTGGCTAAGGACACCGTCCTTAATTTTTCAAAGGACACCATCCGTAACTCAGCTCAGAGTGTGGTGCCAAAGATAGCTAAGGACACTTTCCTTGAGTTGGCTATGGACAACCATCCTGAAGTTGTCCATGGATGCCATCCTCAAGTTGGCTGAGAGCACCGGACTCAAGCTGGCTAAGGACGCCGTCCTTAACCTGTTTGGCTAATTGACGTCGGACTCTTTGAATTATAAAGGATATGCATAAAGAGGATGAGCAGTTAAAAAGATTTTGGGCGTTGGATCTGAGAATAAATTAAACATCTCAACTCTCAACCACCATGTTACCAAAAGGTTGGAAAGTGTGCCAATGCACTGAAATGAACTGCAAAAATGAACGATACGAGTTGAATGGAAGAACTGACAATATCGGAAAAGCTTTTTCAAATAAAGCTTTCAGGAAGCACAAAGCTGAGATCGAGAATGCAAAAAAGCAAAAGGAAGCCTCTGAGCAGAATCACCAAAATACGGCTGTATTGACGGATCAAGAAGCCCAAGTAAGGATAAAAATTGAGTCTTTGAAAAACATGAAAACTAACATGATGATTCTATAATAATTCTTGAGATACTTGAAAGGGTCACCCCTCCTTCCCCCGGCGATGCAGCTCAAACTTTCGATCAAGATAATGCGGTTAATACTCAATTAATGAAAGCAAAGTCCTTCCAATTCCTACCCAAGCACAGTTTAGCCGTGATGTTCCAAGCTGCTAAATTGTCATTGGTGTCCCATGTCAGCGATAAAGTCATTGGTGATTTCTTGAAGATGGAGCGCAAGAAGATTGAAAACCTGGCGACAGAATTTCAATTTAATGGAGAACAGATCCTGAAAACTATTCCACTAACAAGATCAACTGTGATGCGGAGGCTTGGATTTGACGTTAAACTGAAAGAAAGCATATGCTGCCCAGAATGCTTCAAATTATATCCGATTCCAGACCAAGAAGACCTCAATGAGAACACAAAAGAAAGGGCTCAGGATAAGAAAAAAGAGAAGGAAAAGGACGTGATGGAAGGGAGAGTCAGATCAAGATTTGAAGGGATACCGGAGAAGTGTACTGGCGTTTGGTATTCAACTTCAAAGATGTATGTTCGCAGGGCTGAGGGAGATGGGATTGGTAACTGCGAGGCGGCTCTATTTCAATCATCAAGAAAAAAGGGACATGAAGAGCCCCATCGAATCTTCAAGTACGAGACAATGAAAAATTGGCTAGCTAATAAGCTTTGGATACTTGGATTTGAAGAGCTCATGGTAGCAAATCTGACGGAACGTGATGTGTCTGGAAAGCTGAGCGATGTTTGGGATGGAAGTGTATGGAAGAGCTTCAAAGGTCCGGAAGGGTCATCCTTTCCATACACACAAGTAGAAGGAAATCTAGTTTTCAGCTTATATGTCGACTGGTTCAATCCACACGGGAATAAGGTTGGTGGAAAATCTTTCTCTGTCGGCCTAGTGGCTCTTGTGTGCCTCAACATACCGATGAATCAACGATACTTGCCAGAAAACATCTATGTATTTGGAATCATCCCTGGCCCCAAAGAACCTAAGGGCACCGAAATGAATTACATCTTGGAACCTCTAATCGAGGAATTTCTTGAGTTCTGGGATGGAGTCTGGTTTTCTGAAACAGCAAAATTTCCACAAGGCCGCAAGATACGAGCAGTTATATTCCCTTTAATAGGCGATCTTCCAGCAATGCGTAAGGTAGCAGGATTCTCTGGTCACTCAGCAACACTATTTTGTTCATATTGTGAACTGCCAATCAATGAAATTCAATCTCTAAAAAAATCAAATTGGCCTCCAAGGACGCATGAAAGACATATGCAGGCCGTGACACAGTGGGAATCGTGCAAGACCTCATGGGAACAAGAAGAAATCACCAAGCAGAAAGGCGTTCGAAGTAGCATCCTCAATAAGCTCCCCTACTGGCGGCCCATTGAATACTCGGTCATTGAATTGATGCATGGCCTCATCTTGGGAAATCTGAAGGATCACAGCTGGAGTTATTTAAATACGGGATGGGCTGGGGAAAAACTGAAGAATCTGATCAAAAAAGAAAAAAGCTTGAAGGAAGGAGACAAAAAGTCTGTTTTTGCTGGCATCTTCAATAAACCTGAAAGAAAACGAAGGGAAAGGTCTGAAGAAACCACGACTGGTGAAATTTCCAATTCATTCCCTGGTACAAAGAGACGGAAAACCCTTCTGAACTCTGACAACCTCCGTAAGCTGACTGAAATTGAGGGAGGACCATCAACAGACCAACCCAAACATCGGTATAACTTGCGAGTACGCTCAGAAACAGCAGATACTGACTCAACATGGGGGACACAAAGACCCATGAAATCGTCTGTGGATCAATCTAGAAAGAGTGGCAAGTCTGGTTCAACATATCAAAACAGCTCAGCGCATGGTGTGAATGATACGCTTGAATCAATGGAACCAAGAGGTGAAGATAATGAACCAGGAATAACCAAAGATGAGCTTCGAATCCTGCAGAAGGCAATCAGTGCTACCAAGATACCGTCCTGGGTCACAAGGGTTCCTCAGAATTTTGGACTGAGAGGTGCTGGTTCTCTAAAAGCGGCTGAGTGGTTGATGTTGTACACCATTTATTATCCACTGTCTCTGATTCCACTCTGGACTCTAAAGAAGATTGACGAGCATCAACTGCCTATCCGTGATGGCACAAGCAAAACGCATCAAGACGTATTGCGGGAATCAACAATCATCCTGGTTTCAATTACAAATATACTGATGAAGCATCACCTGAGTCCTGAAGACCTGCAAGTTTTGGAAAAAATGCTCTTGAAATATCGTGAGGTCTTGCAGGATGGATGGCCATCCCAAAATTCAAAGCCAAATTTGCATATAACACAGCACTACCCTGAAGTCATTGAACGATTTGGGCCACCAATGGCAACTGCAGCTTGGGCGCATGAAAGGCTCAATGGAGTTCTGGGCAAAATACCACGGAACAATCATCCAGGTATGTCAATCCTCCATGTGTGTATGCGCAATGGTGGGAAGGGCACTGACAAGTCCATCACATTTTTTTCACTGGTAGGGGAAATTCATGGGACAATCATGACGCGATGGAATAACCAGGCACGCTACCATGCTTTGAAAAATGACTGGAATCTTGGTCAAACCCGTGCTCCAAACAAAGACCTCCAGCAGGACAAGGATCACACTATTGTTCTTACTGCGGAAATATATGCAAAATGGAAGAGATGTGGACGGAATGATCAATATGAAGGGGAAAATAATTTTGTACGCCTCCAATCTATCAGTATACATAACCGACGCTACACCCCAGAAAAAATGAAGCAAATGTCTGGAAATTCAAACATTCAATACACAAGAGATGGTCAACATTTTTTTGGAAAGATCAAAGAGATATTCAAGTTAAAAGGGCTGGAAGAGAACGTTTGGCTATTGGTTTGCCCCTTCAAAAACTTGGAAGAACAAGAAGAATCACGGAATCCATACGTCGATCAGAAAGGACTGAATTGTGAATTGCTTTCCAATGACCTTGGGTTTGAGGAAGTAATAGAAACGGGGATGATGGTTGGACACATAGCACTAATGTATAATGAGGAGGGTACTTTTGGGATTGAAAGGAGGACTGTATCTGTGGTCAGCCTGGGTAATACAGTATGTGTTTATTTTTACTTGGACTTAATAAAGAACCATACTGAACAAAAGGAATCATCTCCTTACTTCATGCAGGTGTGGCGGGGTGACGTGGGGGAGGATATGGTGACCTTGTTTCAAAATACATAAAACAAAGACATGCCTTTGATGTCTTTTTGATAAAACATACACAAATAAAAGTTTTGGTCCCTTTGTGTGTCTGCTGTTATTTGTATTTAAATGAAAATCCCTTCTTTGGATAAATAGAGAAAGGTTCATTGTTATTGGACAACAAAGGTTGAAAATTTGTCACTGTTGAAAAAATTCAAATGAGTCTTGGCTTGTGTTTAATACATAAGGAACTGGGTTCCCCATCACAACCTCTCATCAATCATTCCGTCACTTGGTTGAGTTCCCACATCCTTCAGATACACAGTGCCTGCCATATACAGTATCAATACCGCCTTACGACCCTACAAAATACTACTTCCAATTTAAAGCGTGCATAAGTTGAGCTCCTTCTAGCCTGAAATTTGATCTGACAATCCATTTTGCTACTGCTATCAGTATAACACCATAATTGAATGCTTTCTTCTTTGATAACTTGGTTTTAGACATGGATGGTTTGCCTTTTCAAGAGACAAATGAGATGGAGGTTGAACAACCCTTGGGATCATCTCAGGAGGACACGGATTTTGAACGGCTTCTCAATGCTACTCGTGGAGAGGACACAGTACCAGATTCGGGTAAGTTATGAATTATGAGGGTATGCTTGGCGAATTATATTTACTGAATAGGATGAATATCTTCCAAATCTTACTCCAGGGAATCCCGCAGGTGAGCAATCCATTAATCCCAGAATTGATGTGTGGAGAAAAACATTGTTTGATGAGAAAATTTATTGACAGACTCATCAGACGAAGGTGAAGAGGACGAGGAGCTTGCCAATTTGATCAAGAGAAAGAAGAAAAGCGGGCCTTCCTCCAGTTCTCAGTCAAAATCGGAGCCAAAAATTCGACGTCTAGTGGCCAAGCCAAACTTACCAAACCAATCAACCCTTCTAGCTAGATCTGTGCGGACATTCTGTCTATTCCTCATGGGAATGCCGCAAACTATTCAGAGCTATCCAAACCAGCCATCCGCCCAAGAAGTAGGTACGTGGACGGACTTGACCTCAAAACGTTACGAACGCCTGAAGGAACACATGGCAAAGTTTGAGAGCGAACACTCTGGCTGTCCAAAAGCTGAATCAAAAAGGCGGTACAACGAAGAACTCAGCCGTCTGCGTCGTAGCATCCCTCCACCACCATTTGCACCATCTCCAAATGTGGAGTGTACAGCATTCAAGATTCCCTTCACCGCCAAGATAGCCTGTGAAAAGGAGATCCAATCAGCTGGATTTGGGAGAGTAACATTCCAATGGCATGCCAAATCGTTCAGTACATCGCACTGGAATGGTACTTTGGGAGGTATTGTATTGAAGCATTACGTTCACTGGGCAAAGGGGCAAGGTGGAATGGTCTTAGAGAACCTGGAATGTATGGGCGGAGTGTTGGATCGATGGGTGCAAGGCCAGGGAAAGGCGATGAAGAAAACGGCTGGGTTGACCGAGGACGAGACAGAGAAGTTGAAGAGGATCAAGTCAGCTAAGAATTCCAAGTCCCGAGCAAAGAAACAAGTATGTAGGATGACTACTTCATGGGAGAGCACAAGATACTGACTCCTTCTGTGGGTTCTCTGTTTCCTAGATATGTGATAAGCGCTTTGAGTGTATGTCAAATCGCTCAAACAATAGCCAACTAAAGCTACTATTCAGTCGCAAAGACATTGTTTCTGACTGGGAAGATGAAATGGGAGAGCTTCCACCAACTCGCATACGACCATTTTGGAGGAGTGATGAGCTACATGAAATTGTTCGCTGTTCTGATGAAATGCTGGTGGCCTTTGCCAAGAAACCCCAATACCCTCAACTGCGGAAGCTACTTGACCGACAAAAAAATGAGAAGACGGAAGAGCAGTGGGAGTTTGTTGATATACCTCGCAAGCTCCCAGAGGACTGTTACAATCCAGTTTTTTTGGCGTCCCTATCGGTGGCTGAAAAGACGAGCCTGAAGATGAAGACGCCCATTGGTGTGGCAGTGATCTTACAAACGATGACGGACCTTACTACCCGTCAAGCCAGGAGCGTTTAGATAGGGGGTTACACAATGCTGAGTATGATGCCCATTTCAGCTTTCTGTATGTTTTCTTTCCCTTGAGATTAGTTGGTTTACTGACTAACAACTGGTGAAATGAACTTATACTTATCAAGGACAGGTGCCTGAATTTTTTTTAATTGTACAAATCACTCACATCAAGACCTTGGACATGTAAATAAATGTATATAGCTAGCCTGGTTTATTGTTCCAAGATTCTAGTTGTACATTTTGTTTTTTAATTCTAGCTGTTCACAAGCTGGGTTGGTCTTGTATTGAATGCCAATCCTCATTCCAGAAAGAATTATGGTTGGCATCCTCATGGTGCCAATGAAAAAAAAAATATTCAACCTCCGCATGATTGTTTTCATTCCAGAAAGAATTATGGACGGCGTCCTTGTTTGTTCAATGAAAACGATGTTCTTGTAACTAACTTGCCTAGGAATGTTTAGACAGACATTGTATTGAATGTCCATCCTCATTTCAGAAAGAATTATGGTTGGCATCCTTATTGTGTCAATGAAAAAAATATTGAACCTCCCTATGAATGTTTTCATTCCAGAAAGAATTATGGACGGCGTCCTTGTTTGTTCAATGAAAAAGATGTTCTTGTTACTAACTTGCCTAGGCATGTTTAGACAGATACACTATTTTTGTGGGCTGTGTGATACTATTCAATCATGATGGAGGAAAAAACTCAGAAACAGAGAAATGAATGGAGTTTCCGGCCATGAATCATGAAAATTGGACAATCATGGCATGATCATTCTTTTATAACCAATTGATTGCAACCTGAGTTTGTGGCACATGTCCAATGAGAGTGTGGAATCCAGACAAGTATGTATTTCTTCCCAGAAGCAAGACAGATGCATCTCTTAGGTAGGAGAAAAAAGGCAAGGCACCAACAAGAATATCAAGCTAGAGGAAGGAGCTAACACTAGACATGATGGGTTCATTGAGGGAGGATCCATGATCAGTAAGATGAACTGTATGAGAGGATGATGACTGGGCTTGGGAGGGAAATCATCATCAGAAGTCAAAACAATGATTGTTTCTCAAGGAGAAGATAAAACATACCATTCTTGAAAACAGATTTCAAAGTGAACAATTCCATTTGTTACTTATCTTGAGCAGCTTTGGTGCTGGGACCTCCACCATCTTCCCAAAAGGACAGGGGACCTTTCCAATGACAAATGAGATATTCTGGGGTCATGCAGTGTCATATTTTAGATCATAATGTTACACACCTTTACCCAATTGGTTACGCTTAGCATCCCAGGTGGCATGGACACTGGGAACAGCCCAGTGAGGAATCTTGAAGTCATTAGCATCAGCATGAAGCTTGCACTGCCAATGCCAAGCACGGCAGTACCTATTCCAGAGATTCTCTTCAGAGGCAGCAACAGATTGGTTTGAGTCAGGCTCAAGCTCTTTGTCTACTACACGATCAATCCTGATTTGGGTTTCTTGAAGCCACTCTAGTTGGTCTTTATTAAACTGGAATCTGTCACGCATGATGAGATGGTCCAAGTACTAGAGTAGGGTGTGATTGGTTTGTGGGATGAGTCCCATGAAGGCAATCCGTCCAGTCTTTTTATGGTGTAGAGTGCAAGGCTGAACTCTTGGCGAGTGACACAGCCAGGATACATTCCTTATCACAATATTAACTCACTGGTTGTATACGTGGTGAGCGGAAGGGGTGGTTACAGATTTCGTTTGATCATCTATGATAAGACCACCTGCATATGTGGTCGACATACAGTGTTCGCTAGTGAGTATCAGATGTTTGATAGTGGTTTAAACAGTGTCTTTAATTCTTGAAACCTCAGAGCCAATAGCATAGGTATTTTAAGGGTTGATTGAAGGTGTTTGCCTGATGAGCGGGCTCAATAGAGGGTTCTCGACTGGTGAAAAATTATTGATTATGTAACACATTCCTGAAACAATTAAGGTCGGCGACCTTAATCATCTGCCATTGATTTTCCAACATATGCCTGGAACAATTAGGGCAAGCTAAAATAAGGCTTGCGGAGTTTGCTTATCTGGTACACAATTGATTTTCCAGTAGATTCCAGAAACAAATCCGGTCGGTGTCCATAATCCTTGGGTACTTGCTGATCTGGTCAAGACTAGGAGTCAGCATGGTCATAACGGAATGTTCAGGAAAAAGATCACCCAACGCGTTAGTGATGGCATCCAACATGTTGATCTTCACATTGTCACATTCAGTCCCTCACTTGCGCAAGCTGTAAATAATCACTCCACTGGCTAAAAACCTGAAAGGGCATGAAGTGCTCCAGGATTGACCCCCCTTTTCCTGTCACTGAAAATTCTGTTCTCCACCAATCACTCGTATTTTTTATCCTGATAACTTTTGATTCCAGAGCACTATGAATGGCTCCAATGTACAATTCACTATGACCATCTCAAAGCTTGAGGATTCTGTGAATTGGCATCAGCAACAGGATCTTCAAGATCATTTGAAAAGGCATGAAGCCCAGATGTTTCACAAAATTATCAATATCAGGCCAACAATATTGGATTGTAATATCAAAAGAGTCAAGGAAAGGTGTGATCACTCAACATGGCTCCTTGGGTATTGGTAAGCCAAACCCCCAGGCATTCTATGCCGCTTCTACACTATTTCCCAATTGTTAACACTGATATCTGATGGTTCCCCCTCAATTGGATTACACAGAAATCCCACCATTACCATTGTACATTCTCTACACATCCACCCGTGAATTTGATACAAATTATGGTAAGAATTCATTCAGTAGACTTCAACTGTCAATGAGGGTCTACAATGAAACCAGTCAAATCATCCGAAGTAACCTACACGCAACAAACATAAGTATTATGCCTTTGAGGTAAGTGTCTGAAAAGGTGCTCACATCTTTTTGTGGGCTTTGCAATAGTGTACAAAGTTGATTTGATCACACCAAAAATTAGTGTGATTGTTCTGACTCCAGCCTTTGCGCATTTTGCTCATTAAACTTTTGACTAGCACACATTCCTTTTTTTTTTTTTTAGAATTCTGGTCAACATGGATCACATGGGGATTATGTCATGCAAATTCCAACCCTTTCTTGAATTCATTGAAAGGGTCTAGATCAGCATTCCCCTTCACTTTAACAGCACGGGGACTTTCCTTATGTTCAAGTCCCCTTCCTCCGTATTCCCATTCACCTTTTTGGTACTCTCATTTCTGAATGTCACAACGCACTCTCCTTTAAGCATTCAATATCTCCCTTCAATTGATCAGTCAACACGTGGGGGATCTTTTGGCATTCCCTTTGCTTGCTTATACCTTTCTGAATACTCTGTGTCATCACCTCCAAAGGGTGAGGTTGTTCTTGGCTCATCCTTGGCTCGCTCATACTGCTGTGAATCCCCTGTGTCATCACCTGATAAGCCTGAGCTCATGCTGAGCTCATCCTTTACCCAAATAGTGCCTTTCACATTGGAACCACAAGTCAAACAGACTTTTTCCCATTGTCCCTCGTCACAAAATGTTCGGCTCTCAGCATAAAAGACCCTGGGGTTTGCAATCTGTCCCCACATTCCCAGTTCCCACATCAGTATTATCCTCGTATGAATATTTTTCCCTCCCCAAAATATTAATTGTTATGGAAGCAACCCTACAAACCTCCAACACAAATCAATCAGAAGGCCATGGTTTACCTCCAGGGACCGCAGAACAATCGCCAAATTGGATCCCTGCAGAGCCGACCCCCACACTCCCTGTTGTAAACGAAGTGATTAGAGAGTCTCCCCCACATTCACCCAACTCTTCCAAAATTTCCTCCACCTCCCAGAACAATTCACGAGTTCTGTCTCAATTCCCACCCTCTGATCAAGCAAAACTACTCCCCTCATCTGTAAACAATCCCCTACCCCCACCCCCCCCCTCCTCTAGCCCAAATCTTGCTCTTGATTCCAACATTCCTCCTTCAGCTTCACAAAACGAATTGGGTCAGAGAGAATCATCAGCCACCCCTGAACCAGGTATGCCATTTCATGCCTGGTGGTCCTTCCAACTGAAAACTTGGGAGCTGACTCCACATTGACCTCTGATAACTTTAGGAGAACAGGATATGAACCTCACATTTGCTCAAGCACCCATCATTCGGCCAAACACCTCAAATGGAAGCCTTTTTCCATCTTCTAATCAAGAACCACTCCTTGCTCAAGAGGTTCAAGAAATAACCGAAGACGAATTTTACAAGACTTCAAACGATATTCTCAACTTTGCTAAGTCATGCGAAAAGCTCCACCTCCCCAACTCCATCAAGAGGGACTTCTCTTCTATTGTAGAAAGGATAGATCATCTCCGAAATGGTCAGTAGATTTCTTTACATTTTGATCATTGTATTTTTCCTGCTCACAGAATTGTATCTATCCTGCCACCAGAATACAATCTCAATAAGTGTCTACCCGCCGATGAGCATCTTATGGTGAAGCGGGTGCCTCCACCAACCATCAGTTCTTGCACTCCACCCAAAGCTCGACTCCCTAAAAAGTCCAAAAAGAAACGCCCTCCAGTCGAGATCACCTCACATATATCCCTTCCCAAAGGTAACACATATTCCAGCTCAATCCAGCCAGCTAGCACCTCAACGTCCAGATACATCCAGCCAGCCCCCACCACAACAGCCAAACTCAATGAGCAAGAGAATCACGACGACCATGAGGCCTCCCCAAATCATCTATCACCCAACCAGAGCCCCCATAATCCCCCCGGTAATCAGTCGGATCAACTTGAAGAAGAAAGCAGCTCATCCGAGGATGATCATTCCACCCATCATGATCCTGATCATCTCGTTACATCGGCCTCACAGTCTACCCCACCCACCCAACAAGGAGCTCAACCCCCAACCCCCACACACCGTCCTACCACTCGAAGCCAAAGTGCTGCCAAGAAGGGTCAAGAAGCCCCTCCTCCTTCCCATCAAGACACTTCTGCACTAGTCCCAACGACCTCATCCCAAACAGCCAACAATTTGGTGAACCCTCAATCCACTCCTCAAATTGTTTCTGCAACTGCTTCGAGCAATCCGCTTCAGAACACTCAAGAAACTCCTACTTCTTCCCATCAAGACACTTCTGTACAGGTCCCAACCGCCTCATCCCATACAACCAACAATTCAGCCAACCCTCAATCCACTCCTCAAATTGTTTCTTCCACTTTTTTGCATGATCCACATCAAAATCAACCAGCTTCTTCCACTCCAATTGCTAAGTATTCTGGCGTCAATCCATCCCACCAACAACCAATCGCCTCAAAAACACACTTTACTCTCTTTCTTCATGACTCTCTCCGGGAATTCATTCACAAGAAGGCTGAGGTTTATCAACAAGGAAGGATCTCCTCACCAAAGTATTCTCAAGCTTGGGAGGTCATAACCCAACTTCTCAGTTTCCATCTCTCCAGCTCAGATGAGCCCGCTCTCCCAACGGCCAGATATGTATCAAACATGGCCTCCTTTTCAGCTGAAAACTGGATTCGAGAAATCATGGGTTATTGTAAGTTTCCTCTTTCTCTTATTCATTTCCCCCCAATTTCTACTCACTCACCACCAATAATATCATTAAACCCCACAGCTCCTGCATGCCTTGGACCCCAGCCACATGAGATCTGGTTTGCCGGTGACGTCGTTGACATTCCACTTTTGGGCCAACTTGCCAACACTTCTCTCCTCCCACCAGAAGATCATCCCGAGTCTAATTTGGCTCGAATGCTTCCAAGTCTCTACAACACCCCACCAGCCCACACCATTTCCAACTGGGCCAAGTCTGTTGCTCTCTCAATCCAGACCATCTCTGATGAGATTCCAGTTCAACCTCCGCCCAACCTTCAACCCGACACTTCTGATCTTGGTCAGCACGTTAAGGGCCTCTCTTGGATCGATCAGCAAAAAAAGACAGTTGTCCCCACCTCTACTATCACTAATTTGGATGAGAGCTCCCCTGGCAATCCGGCTAATCCTAACAATATTCCTATTCACGACCAACTCGAACATCTTCGTATCCTCATTCTTGAGATGATGATGTCATGTCTTCTCCTTCGTGCCCGCGGTGAAGATAATGTTAACTTCCGTAAGGTCAACAAAAAAAGGAAATCCAACAATGGAACTGTGGTCAACCCCAATAATGCAGCCCGAGACCAGCTCACCAGATATCAGGCCCACCACAACTTCCTTCCATTTGTTTTTTATCTTGCTTCTGGGGTTCGTGGCTGTTTTGTTGCCTCGCGTGATCGACGCACGGCTTCTATCTCAAACTGCATGGAATTTGTTTGTGCACTCGAAGCCATCCAATCTCACTCCAACACCGCAGCAAGTCCACGTGAAACCATTTGGATCAATCTTGGAATCTACATTAGGAAAATCTTGGCCTCTGTCTTTAACTCTCCACCTGGTGACACATCTCAATATGTAGCCCCTACTCGCCATTCCCTTGCTCAAGCTATTGGCCATGATTTCATGAGTCATTGTAGTCAACGAGTTGCTAATGGGACTCCTCTGCCTGCCCCCACATCTGCTCCCCTCGCCCTTCCTAGTAATTAATACCTTATTTCCCACATGATATGATGTATTTATTGTTTATCCCCCCTTCCACCTGATAGTTGAATCCTACCGCTGTCTGGAGTACTCATTTTTCCTTGTTGTTTTGGGTGATGTAAGAGCTGGGCAATAGTTTATATTTTGTCATTGTTTCTTACTGGTGACATTTACCTAATCCTCAAAAGAGGACTTCTCTGTAAACTCTAAAATTATTCCCTTCATCCTAGTTATGGACAGTGCCCTTGATAATTATCTCCCACTCTGATTGAAAATCCAGTCAGCTTTGCAATTCATTACCAACTATATGTTCACTGCCTCATGGCACCCCTCCTTATTGCGCCTCCATTTGCCTAAAACATAAGCCTATGTTTGCCGATTCCTCCACTAGCTTAAGGACGCCGTCCTTATTTAGATGTGGCCACATCTTTGGATTTTGGTGGCCAGGGACTCCATCTTAAGGACGCCGTCCTTATTTAGATGAGGCCACATCTTCTGATTTTGGTGACCAGGGACTCCATCTTAAGGACGCCGTCCTTATTTAGATGTGGCCACATCTTCTGATTTTGGTGACCACGGACTCCATCCTTACCAAGACATACAAATCTTATGGCAGTACTTCATATTCCAAGATTTTAAAATGGACAGCATGCTCAACCAGCCAATGCGTAACCCCCAGAATGGTCTAGCTCAGCATTCCCACACCTTCAACAGATAGTTGTGCCATTACTTTTTTGCCCACTACCCCAGCCCACCATTTTATGTAGGCTGGTGGATGTCACCTACCAGCAATTCCTTGTTCGCTATTTTTTCATGCTTCCCCAGAAACCATTCTTGAAAATTAACATTATTTGTTCTCCACAGTTCTCAATATCAGGATGCCCTCCTTATTTCTGCATTTATTATGCATAACGGCAGAAATAAGTAGGGCCCCTTCCATGTCTTTGCTTGTGTTCTCCAAAATTATCAATTTTTGGACGCTGTCCTTATTTGTACAGGTGGTATCTAGATTTATTTATTTTTGGATGCCATCCTTATTATTGTAGTTATTTTCAAGAATTCTCAACTTATGGACGCCGTCCTTATATTTGCTGTTATTCTCCAGCATTACTTCTGGGGGTGAATTATCGCGCTCTAGTCCGTTCACTGAATTACCTGAGTGTATTAACACGACCTGACATTGCTTATGCTGTAAGCTCGTTGTCCCAATACCTTGAACACCCAGGGGTGCTTCACTAGTGCTTCACTATCATGCGGCTGTTCAAGTGTATCGATACCTCGCCGGAACTCAGGAGCATGGTCTGTCATTTGAGAAGAAAACAACTGCAAACCTGAAAGCATATGTAGATGCAGATTGGGGGAACTGTCCAGACACGAGGTGGTTGGACACAGGATTCGCCATCATGTCTGGTACTCATCTAATTGCCTGGAAATCATCAAAACAGGCAACTGTGTCTCTATCAACCACAGAAGCCGAGTATAAGGCTCTCTCTGACTTGGGCAGAGAGCTGGCCTGGATTTCCAACCTTCTCATCGAGCTGAACATGGCCACGCAACCTCAAAACATACAAGTTCTAGTTGACAATCGGGGCGCTATTGATCTGGCCCAAAGCGAGACATCGCAGAATAGTTTCAGAACAAAGCACATGTCGATTCGAATGCACTTCATCCGCGAACTAGTAGTAAACAAACTCATAACACTGCAGTACATCCGGTCGCAAGACAACGCTGCAGACTTCCTTACCAAGCCAGTCGGCAGAGTCAGCGTCCGCCAGGCCCTCACGGTCACTCATGTGCAACAGAACTCAAGCCCTCCTTCAACCCGGAGAGCTCGAAGCACGGTGGGCTGTCAGAGTTCAAGTTGCACCAGAACTGGCACGGAAAAAGGGGTTAACAAAATAAGCCCAAATAAGAATTGTTAGGGATTTATCACATGCATATGCATGAGTGAGATGGGAGGTTAAAGCGAGTGCTTACCACCATCCAATCTGCAGATTCAGCCACGTCAGCAACAGACGAAGAGCAACACAGAATCGAACGAAGCAAGCGACCTAACACAGAATCGAACGAAGCAAGCGACCTACAAGGTAAGTTATGCTAGTTCCAAGAAGTGAAGAAGTAGCAGAGACTGACTAGTTAATGGATACCATAACAGTTACAGTACTCGCACTCCACTCGTAAACCGTATAGGTCCCAGCAATCGTAGATCGTCTACTCCACCAAAAGGAGGAAGTGAGTACGACTACTGATGAGAAATGGAAGACATAAAGCTGATGGCCTGTTATCATGAATGAACAGACGCCACCAGCTCAAACGGATTACTCAGTCGAATCTCTTTCTCTACAAAGAAATAGAGAAAACAAATCTCGATAACGATTTGGCCCGCTTTTAGGTAAAGCCTACACTTCTTTCTTTTTGTTATCTGCTAAGCGAAGCTTGCTACTCAACAACATGTAAATGGACAGATCACATATCTGATACTAAAGTAATCTCAAACCGTATCATCAAAAGCTAGGGCCAGCTTCTCACTTGACCACTACATCACTCACCACCATCTCGGGCCATCTCAGGATAAGAAATATCCTAACGCCAAATCGACAAAGTCACGCTCACGGTTCCTTGGCGCAGAGATCATCAACGGTATCTTCTCATCCTCATCCTCATCCTCATCCTCATCACAAAATAACCCACCAGCTCAAATCAATCAACCCGCAACGCGTACCTCATCCATCAACGCATCCACACATTTTAATATCAGCAGGGCCTCAGTTGATGAACTCTTCCCTATCAGCTCACCCAGTCCATCCAAACCTACCTCTCAAACCTCTCAGAACAAGAAATCCATCTGACAACCCTCACTCGCCGGTGCGTCTTTTGAAAGTATGTTGTTTTGAAAGCCCGGACCTTGCGTTCAATCAAACAACCTATTCGCTCTCTTAAATCTTCATCGAGTACCATCAACTCGGTAAACGATTCAACCACGCATTCAATCTCATCGCCCTGGCCCCCCCCTTTTGTGTCATTTTTCCGATCTGAGCTGTAAACTCCTTGATCCTCCGAAAGCCTTTGTCAGCATCCTTCTCGAGTTCATATATAGATCATCCAGATTGCTGGGTTCAATCAAACAACCTATTCACTCTCTTCAATCTTCATCAAGTACAATCAACTCGGTAAACGATTTGATCAAGCATTCAATCGAATTGCCCTCTCGTGTCATTTGTCCGATCTGAGCTGTCAACTCCTTGATTGGCAGCTAGCTCACTCTCAAGACCTTACAATCAACTCGGTAAACGATTCAATCAAGCATTCAATCCAATTGCCCTCTCGTGTCATTTGTCCAATCTGTGCTGTCAGCTCCTTGATTGGCAGCTAGCTCACTCTCAAGACCTCCATTGGCTCCTCTCTGGTATTGCTCATTCGGTATCCTTGTTTTCTTGGAATTGATCTAAAGCTCACTTTGTTTCCTCCTATCAATCTCATCACAGCTCCATTGCCTCGTTTAGGCTGTATCAATAGGCCGCCTGCTTCAACTCATTTTGGCATTGGTCTAACTGCCATTTCACCTTCATATCAGTTTTGATCCAGCTTTAAATTTACTCATTGAAACCTACTCAGAAACGGTGAGGTCAGACTCTCATCAACTTAAAAAACACTCAGCGGACCCTATTAACAGAACAGGTGTGTTCCCCCTGCTCATCCAATCCACCAGCTTTCAATACTCATCATCTTTTTCCTTTTCCTGATTATTCTAGCGTTGATCCCACCATGACCCGCAACACACGACAGGCTCGTTCCCGCCGCTTGAAGCATGAGAGCCCCTTGTCCCGAGGTGGCTCTGTACCGTCCGCAGAGCGCAAGGCTCACGGCCGTCAGAGCCATAACGGGACTCGTGAGGTTCCTCCGACCGACCGACCTTCTCATGAGAGCCCCTTGTCCCCGGGTGGCTCTGTACCGTTTGCAGAGCGCAAGGCTCACGACCGTCAGAGCCATAACGGGACTCGTGAGGTTCCTCCGACCGACCGACCTTCTCATGAGAGCCCCTTGTCCCCGGGTGGCTCTGTACCGTTTGCAGAGCGCAAGGCTCACGACCGTCAGAGCCATAATGGGACTCGTGAGGTTCCTCCGACCCACAAACCACCTTTCTACTCGTCAATCAATCCCTCATCCAGTCCAAACAATCAGCCTCTTGCAAAGTGTCGTAATCCTCAACCTATATACCCCAGCATTACCTCCAAGCTCATTGCACGGGCTAATCGCAAGATTCAGCCATCCAGTGAAGTGTATTTCATCTGCTGTTCACCATCTCAGACTCCAACATCCACCAAACCTCTCATTTACTTGCCCAAGCTCAATGTTTCACCCCGCCAAGTCATTGTCTCTTCTACCCTTGTTCCACATTTCATCCTTGAATACCATTCCTTCCTTCAAAACCCCCCAACATCAACGTTCAGCACCCTCTCAGAGATCATTCAAACACTCTATTCCATGGCTCAATTCCGTCCCAGGAACAAAGTCAACTCCAACATCATCTCTGGTGAGATGCATATGATTGGCTTTCGTCCTGCAAGTGATAGAGGGAAATCAGCTGGTGGGCATTATGTTCATATTGTTTTTTATTGTCTAAAACCTTTATTTATTAATCATTTGTTTCTTCCCTAGGAATTTATGTCCGTAACAAACTCAAACCCACTCAATCTGATTTGGATGATGAAAACTGGGCCAAGCTCCAGTCTCACAACACATTTCTCGCTGGTCGTATGGAATCCATCTCTCGAATGGCATATCAGCAGAACAAGAATTTAATGCAAGAATATGGAATCCCCAATTGGTCCCAGGAGGAATGGGTAGAAATGAAACAAGATAACCAGATTGAGTATAACTTTGCTTCTAATGTCTCTGTAACTTTCAATGGTTTTCACAACAAATCTCATCAAGACAACAAGGATATCAACGGATGGACATATGGAATTTTTTCTTACATTGACAAGACAACTGGTACACCAATTCCTCCTCCTTCCAGTGAATTAGGCCACGGTTTCTTATTTCCTAGACATGCTTACCTTATTGACTTTTCCAAGGCAAATGGCATCATAGAGCTTCTTTGGCAAACCACTCAATTTGAACACCAAACCACCCAAGCCCCACCATCCCTCCAACATGGAGAAACAAATTCCTGGACTCATTTTGGTTGCTCTTTCCAAATCAACAAAAATCTTGCTCATATTGCTAGAAAACTCAAAGGAGCTAATACTCAACATATAGCTGATGCCACCTTTTGTAAACAACAAAGATATGGATCTTGATTCTCTTATATGTATGTCTTCCCTTGTTTCATCTGTTTCTTCTTTGATTGCTTTTGTGTTCCAAAGTATGGCTATCATGTTTTGCTCCAATTCATGTGAAAAAAACAAGAAAACATTTCATGAAATAAAAACATCCGCACATCCATTGATCTTCATTCAATTTGAATTCTTCATCATGGCAATAATAAAATATGGTATCATGGAAAGGTTTGAAACTCCTTGTTTTTAAAGGAAGTTTGTCATACAACCTTGAACACCCTAGTAATACCAATAATATCCAAGTATTGAACCCCTGAAAAGCCCTCACATTCAAAAACAGAAGAAGCAGAATATTACCAAGCTTACATATTATAAAAAAAATACTAGAAGAACATAATTAAAAAATTGAAAGGCAAGTTAAATTTCAGGATCATGCCAAATGTTAAAATCTAAAGCTAAAAGGAAATATGCAATAATCACAAGGGCTCCAAAAGACAGCTTAACTTATACATAAGTATCTAAACAAAAACCCACAGAATAGCACAAAGAAGATGCAGAAAACATGGGATATTAACAGATCAATAGAATAAAAAAGAAAATTAAAATAAAATAAAAATAAATAAAAAAAAATAAAAATAAAAATAAAAATAAAAAATAAAAGATAAAAATAAAAATAAAAATAAAAATAAAAATAAAAATAAAAATAAAATAAAAATACAAATAAAAATAAAAATGAAAATACAAAATAAAAATAAAATAAAAATAAAAATAAAAATAAAAATAAAAATAAAAATAAAAATAAAAATAAAAATAACAAATAAAATAACAAATACAAATAAAAATAAAAATAAAAATAAAAATAAAAATAAAAATAAAAATAAAAATAAAAATAAAAATAAAAATAAAATAAAATAAAAATAAAAATAAAAATAAAATAAAATAAAAATAAAAATAAAATAAAAAATAAAAAATAAAAATAAAAATAAAAATAAAAATAAAAATAAAAATAAAATAAAAATAAAATAAAAATAAAAAATAAAATAAAAATAAAAATAAAAAGAAAAATAAAAATAAAAATAAAATAAAAATAAAAATAAAAATAACAAATAACAAATAAAATAACAATACAAATAAAAATAAAAATAAAAAATAAAATAAAAATAAAAATAAAAAAAAATAAAAATAAAAATAAAATAAAAATAAAAATAAAAAAAAAAATAAAAATAAAAATAAAAATAAAAATAAAAAATAAAAATAAAAATAAAAATAAAAAAAAATAAAAATAAAAATAAAAATAAAATAAAAATAAAATAAAATAAAAGTAAAAATAAAAATAAAAATAAAAATAAAAATAAAAATAAAAATAAAATAAAAATAAAAATAAAAATAAAAATAAAAATAAAAATAAAAATAAAAATAAAAATAAAAATAAAAATAAAAATAAAAATAAAATAAAAATACAAGAAGATGTTGAAAGATGATTTGAGCTTCTTTGTTGCAAAAAATGGTATTCAATTAAGTTTTCTTATACTTTTTCATTGTTTTTTCTTATTAATTTACACCATAATCTATATTCATAGTTCTGCTAATACCCAATGGGGCATTCAGGCTTAAACTCGCGTCCATCTCCATGAGCTTGAACGTGCTTTCACAAAACCGACCAACCAATTCGAGTGAGAACCAACCAACCAGAGAGAAGTAAACAGAAGCCATGGAGGATAACCAACTGCCTACTTCAACATTCGACCTCCCTCCAACCAATCCAACGAGTAACTTGAAAGATATTGCTCAAATATTCACTGAATTCTTGGATGTTGAAGTATGTCTCTTCTTTTCATAAAAAACTCTTGACATCAGGTATTTGACTTTAGGCTGGGGCAATTTTCTTTTTTTCTTCTGGTGTGGTGATTGATCATCTAGACTAGAAAACCAAATTATAGGATCCTTGTTTGAAAGATGGTCGAAAAGGGTGAACAACGACTAATTGTAAACCTAGACGATCTACGTGATTACAATCAAGAATACTGTGATTGGTAAGTCAGCAACAAAATCAAAAACTTACATTGATTCCAAGAACATTCACCAAGAGGTGTTTTTTCTTTTATTTTCTGTTTCAGATTGTTAAATTCTCCCATCAAAAATATGGCTGCGTTTGAGCTAGCACTGAGCGAGATGGTCGCTTCCTTAACATCAGTCGATCCCCAAACACAGAGACAATACTACGTGGGTGGGCACGATGATCATGGCCAATGAGTGGATTGAAGAAGCTAAACTTGATTGGTTATCATCATCTCGATCGGTTCTAGGTTTGAGAGGCTCGTTTGGGGACCATCATGTGAACCCAAGGACATTGAGAAGTCACATGATTGGAAAGATTGTCTCCTTGGAAGGAATTGTCACAAGATGTATGTCTTGCCTCAATCATTCCCATCTATCTTGTGGTTTGTTTGCTAAAAACGATATGACTCCCAACTTAGGTAGCTTGGTCCGTCCAAAATTTATCAAGAGTGTACACTTTTGTCAAGAAACCAATCAGTTTTATGAGCGTGAATATTGTGATTCACTTAGCGGTGGCACAGGACCAACAAGCACGGTTTGTTGCACTTTATGTTTTCTTCTTTTCTTTCTACTACTAACACTACTACTACTACTACACCTACTGCTACTACTGCTGACACTATTACTACTACTGCTGACACTTGGCAACAGGCACTCTATCCCAAAGAGGATGCTGATGGCAATCCGCTCAAAACTGAATTTGGTCTGTCGACATATATGGATCACCAATCAGTAGCAATCCAAGAGATGCCCAAACGGGCACCAGCAGGGCAACTACCCAGAAGTGTCGAAGTAGTCATGGACAACAACCTGGTGGATAACTGCAAACCTGGTGATCAAGTTCAACTGGTCAGAATGTATCAAAGCTTGGTGCTGAGGGAGCAGGGGGTGGTAGTGCAACGTTCAAGTGCTTATTATTGGTTTTGGTTTTGCCGGGCGTTTAGCGCGTCAACCGGCAGCGGGATTTTTGACTTGAATAATACATAAATTCAGAACGCTCATTGTGGCCAACAACGTCGTCCTATTATCTTCAAAAGCTAGGGGCGGTATCACACAAGTTCAACTCACAGAGCTCGACTTACGCAACATCAAAAAGGTGGCCAAACAGCAAAGGGTGATCAAATTACTGGCTGAATCCCTAGCACCCTTGATCTTTGGGCATGAGCACATCAAAGGCTGTTTTGCTTCTTCTCTTGGGTGGTTTAGAGAAAAATCTTACCAATGGCACTCACATCAGGGGTGACATCAACATGCTCATGGTCGGTGATCCTTCTACAGCCAAATCCCAGATGCTCCGATTTGTCCTTAATACTGCCCCTCTGGCCATTGCGACTACCGGTCAAGGTTCTTCGGGGGTCGGTCTGACAGCAGCCGTCAAGACCGATAAGGAAACAGGCGAAAGACGTTTAGAAGCCAGTGCCATGGTCCTGGCCAATGGGGCGTAGTGTGTATTGATGAATTTGAATTCATGAAGTGATGGAACAGCAGACCGTCACAATAGCCAAGGCTGGAATTCACACCTCACTCAATGCCCAATGCTCGGTGATTGCCGCAGCCAATCCAATCTATGGACAGTATGACGTACACGAGGACCCTCATCGGAAGATTTTTGTAACTTGGTTTCATGTTACGTCAGTTGAAAGCATCAACACCCCCAGTTGTGCTGGTGGGGAAACAGTAAGACATGTGAGATATAGACAGGAAGAAAAACTTGAGATAAACATTCACATGAGTGTGAGATAAGTGTGAGATTAAGATTGAGATAGGTATGTGATGAACCATGAGATGAGCACCACATAAAAACCCAGATAATCATGAGATTTGCATGAGATAAACTAAGACCACCTTCATGTGGGTGAGACCACTTTTTCTGTGGTGTCTGTTGGGAGTTTTCATACTGAGTAAACTTTTTAGTGCACTACAATCAGTAATAACTTCAAAATCACAACCATCCAAGTAATAATATAATTTGTCCAAGGCCCATACTAGACATAAGCATTCTAGTTGGCTAGCACCATATTTCTTTTCACTGTCCTTAAGTGTGCGTGAAATATAACATATTACTCCTTCTTTGGGAATGTCCTGTAAATCTTGTACTTGATGTAGAGCAGCTCCAAGTCCTTCCATGCTTGCATCTACGTATAATTTGTAAGGCTTGTGAGGGTCAGGCATTAATAATATAGGGGCAGATGTTAACATTTCTCTGATTTTATTAAATGCATCTACTCTGGGGGAAGTCATCTCATATGCAGTGTTTGGACTAGTAATTTGGTACAGGGGTCCAGTAATTTTAGCAAAGTCTTTAATGTGTTGCCTGTAATAACTAGCAAAACCTAAAAATGATTGTAATTCTTTGACATTAGTTGGCATGGGCTTAAGCAATACTGCAGCCACTTTATTCATGTCAATAGCAATACTAAGTCCAGAAACTATATGTCCAAGTGCTTTTAATTCCTTAAAACCAAATTGACATTTGCTCATGGATATTTTCATATTCATTTTTGTAACTCTGTCTAAAACTATTGAAAGTTTTTCCAAATGTTCTTTCCAGTCTTGACTAAAAATAATAATGTCATCAATGTAGATAATAAGCCAGCCTTCACGTAATTCTTTGTGGAATTCTATGTCCATCATTCTTTGGAAGTGAGAGGGGGCATTCTTAATTCCAAAAGGCATTCTCTGGTACTCATAAATTCCCATTGGGAATAACAAAAGGAAGGAGTTATCCTTAGTAGAAATAAATGATGTAATTTATCAAATTACTATATGTACAGGCTGTAAATAAATAGTACAGCATTTCAATCATGCAATGAAATCATCTGAGGGAGCATCAACAGCTCTTTTTTGAATGTATAACATTCATTGATCATGTGATCAATAAATTTCTCAAGCAAATAATCAAATTATTGTACAAATTGTTCTGTTTCATTGGGTTATTTCATATGTAAAGTTTTGTACCAGGTGAATACTTGATTTAATTGAATCATGGGCATGTTTCTAGCTCTCCATTCAATTATTTGACAAGCAAGTATCCTAAAAAAAGATGACATCATTTATTGTTGTCCTGTGATTTATTTTAATGAGCTTGCAGCCAGTTCTTTTTAATTGGACAAGGTGTCCTTGGGTTTATTGAAGGTATCTAATAGTAATATGTTGATTTACTTTGTGTTTCCTATGTATTATTATATTGTTTAACTTACACATTAATTATTTATATTAGGTAACAATATTCAAAAGACTATAAACAATGTTATATTTATGTCAAATTTTATTTACTATTTTATTTATATGTCTAAGGGCCAATCAAACATTATATTTAAGTTTTTATCCCTGATTTTAAGGACTTCTAACAACGGTGGGCCGCTACGCTACGCTACGCTATTTGACCGCTAAGTGTTAGCGTAGCGGGGTTTTTTTTTCCCAGAAAATTTGTAGCGTTACACCAGGAAAAAAAAGGTGGAACCTCCATGGAGGTGACTTCTCTATATCCCAGATGTATCCCACCTCTATCTGCTATGTATCCTTGGTGTGCACCAATGGTATCTCCATGCCTATATATTATGTATCACCAACATATAATGATATATCAGAGGAGTGTTCAAAAACGTTTCAAAAGATTGAATTGTTTTTATAGAAATTTCTGAGGCAATAAATTTTTTGATCACAACCAATGTTTAATCAATGATGGCTCATATCAAAATTCAAAAAACTTGCAATTTTTAAGTCGGAACTATATTTTGAGCTTTGATGAAAATATATTTGGCCATGGTTGATCAATTACTCCAGTTCTGGAGAACTTGACCATAGAACTCTGAAATAAGCCAGTCATATTTATAAAAGTGCATCCATCACCCCAGGAGATCCACCACCACCACTGCCAACAACTTGAAAGCTGAATTTCTAATATGCACAATCGTCACAATCCAAAAAAAAAGCAAGTAGCTTGATCAAGTGAAACTCCAGGTTTTGAAAATATTCTTCACAACATGGCTAACATGAACTCCTTAGAATCTTTAACTAAGATATATCTATTGCAAAGCTATGTACCTATACGTTAGCTTCTATGTGGTATATATTTAACATGTGATTAAACTTGGAAATTAAATAAATCTTGATAATCAAATTCAAGTCAACAACATGATTCAGAGGGATGTTATTGCAAAGTATAAATAGAGAGACCCACCTTGCACTGTTGAGAATTCAAACAGTTCTTAGACCATCCTGGTGGTCTATTTCGAAACCTTGAGTTGATGACAATGGTCTTTTTATATCCATTATTGATTTGATTTAAAGCCAATGTTGTATTTTCCTCCAACGATACCATATTCCCTCTATATTCACCAGGTTCAAAAGACAGTCATATTATCAACTTTTGCCTTCATCAGATTATTTGTAATTATTGAACGTGCAAGGCAAACTAGCAGCAGGAGCCTAAAAAATGTACAATGCACAAGCATCTATGAAAAGTGTGCCTCTAATTCTGTGAAAGTTTAAACTCATGCTTACCAAATATATTATCAGATAGCACCAATGCAACAAAATATTCCTTCATCAACATTAGGGTCACATTGCACATTTAGAAATTCAATTTAGAAGGTTTCTAAAAATAACATTGAATGTAGTCAGTCTAATTTGAAAGTTGAAACTGGGACACACATCCAGGTGTGGGATCATATTTTTGCCTTCAAAAAAAATAGGCAATTGAAAATCTCAATTTAAACCTCCCAAGAAGTTCACACAGGCACTATCTCTCATGTCTATTTTAATACACTTCAAAATAACTTATAAGTACTATTTTAGCTGCCTCATACAATGGATTATGGAAATTTTCACTTGGAATTTCATCCAATCAAAAATAAAATAAAGCTTCACAACAAAACCATTGTAAATCATTTGGAGTCTATCTGGTGGCCAAAAAGTCACAAAAACCCCAACTGCAGTAAATTTAAATTTAATTTCATTAGACCAAAGATTATACTAATAAAAATTTGAAGAAACCTTTATTTTCATATCACTCTACAAAATTATAATGGAATGATGATCCTACCACTAGCTGTGGAATGAACCCAATAATAATGCAATATTTTTTTGTTCAAGAAGTCTCTTCAAGATTTAATAGTAAAGACTGTGGATTGCCAACAAACTTATTAAGCTTAGCAGCTCCCCAGGGCCCTTGAGGATACCCATTTATCCTGATTTGAGCCATGGAAAGTATGTTGGGATGGAATATGCGTAATGTCCAATATATTAACGTCCCAAAAAAAATGAGAGATGATTGGTAGTCTTGTTGTCTCTCACTGGTGATAGTCACATAATTATCACACTTACAAGCAGATTAAGATGTTAATTATCTCCAGACTGAGTGTCATAATGCCTCTAGTAGGATTAATGTTTACACCTACCTACACATGCTTTGGCAACTGATGATGGTTTCCCATCACAAAATAAAATGAATGATAAATGGTTCTTTCATTGCAAAGTCAGTAAAATCCACAAATAAGAATCTAGTAGAAACTGCCACTCCATGGCAATGAATTGAGAGGTATAACAGGTAGAATTGAATTTATTATCACTATCTAAGCTAACAAATTGCATCATGCAATTGTATTCAAATGTTTGTGAAAATGATCATTTGTATTTTGAGGCTTCAGAAGGATCAGGTAATTGAATATTTCGTTGGGATCCATAAATGGTGAGGATTCCCCAGAAATTAAAAACAAAAAGGAGAAACCAGAATATTAAAACTGAAGATTTGTGTTGAACAGTAATACAAAATTGATAGAGATGAGAAAGGATCATTTTTGCCCTGGCAGAGACTCAAAACTGAGATAAGGCATTGAGAATGATACATATTAACCTTTGATTTATGGATCCTGATTCCTCACCATGAAAGCTGGTTTGATGACCAAAGTGAGGAACTTGTGTGTATTGGTCTAATAATTTTGTTTAGGTGGAGAAAGAGATGTTAATTTGATCAAGATTTACCAGTGAATTCTGACCCTTACTTGTTCAAGTGGGCCAATTTTCCTCCATTTTTCTGGTAATTTTCTTCCTATAAGATCCCAACCATCAGATGTTGATGAAGCAAAATCTAACTTTTGATGGATATTATTTGTGTTATAATTTAAACAAAAAACTCATTCTCAACCTGTTGTACAGATCCAGAGGCGTCAAGCCATCTGGTGTTCTCATCTTGATACTATTCCAGCTCTAACTGACACTAACCATCAACAAGGAATTTATGATATGAAATAGGAATGGACCATTTTCAATCTGATGTGTGGGGACAGCAGCCAATGATAATGATGGTGAATGCTTAACAGGTGGAACCATCATGACATAAATCTTGGTTGTCTGAAGGGGGGGGGGACCTAGTGAGAGTATAATGAGTAGTGTTGGGATAACTTGGGTGTGTTTTGATCAGCAGTGATTGAAAACTTTTTCAAAAAAGATAGCATGAACTGAGACACCAGGCCTTCATAGAGTATGAGAGTACACAACTGGATAGATCTTTGAAAGATTGTTTGTCAAGTCATGTGAAAGATTCTGGAAGAAGGTTCCACTGGGAAAGTGTTGCAATACAGTAAAAATGAATATGACTGAATCAATTTTGTGAAGACATAGTAGCATTGATTATTTGCTGGGAAATAAATTCTGTGAGACTCTGACAGAAATAAATGGAACCATGAATGTAAGCTTTCATTTAATTTATTAATTTTTTGTTTGGGATACTTCCCTTGCTAAAGTTCAAGGTAAAATGGTATGGTTCAAGGTAGATGTGGGAATTATGCTATACCATGGTGACAAAGTGAAGATAAGAGATGTAGGGTTGGGAAGGCTTGTGATTTAAGTGAATGATTTACTTCTTAAAAGCTCATGTGAAAGATATTGTAGTTATGAGAGAATCTGGCCAGATGTGATTCATCATGCAACAATGAAAGACTAGAAAACCTTCACACAATGAAACATTGCCATTCAGTTTTGGAAAGGGTAGGAGAATTGCAGATGACTGGTGGGGAGAAATTTTCAACATGAAAGGAAAGCAAAAAAAGGGTGATGTGTGTTTCATGTGTGCATTTGCTTGTGTGTTGAGTGTCTGTGTGGCTGGATTTGAGGAATGTAATTTAGGTATCCTTGTTACTGTTTGGGGTTTACAGCAGGTGGTTGAGCCGGCTCACACGCACTTTGAGTGTAAATATATTGTTTATATACTGTGAATTTTTTCAGCCACAAAGAATCCAAAAAGAATATTTCCAGCAACCCAGAATCAACAATATGTACCGTGAGGCATATTGAACTGGGGGATCAAAAGGAATCCAAGTTCAAAAAACAATGAGAGATGTCATTGCATCTTATTTTAAAAATGTAGATGGGATTATGTGCATATACATCAGATTTGTAGAGTGTTTCTAGGTTTCAGTTGGATGTAAAGGATAATATATGAATGTAATCAACTATGGATAAACACATACATGAATATATGTATGTGACATTGATATTCAATAATAAAGTACAAAAGGATATAAATTTGATGTGTGAATATATGTTATATAAATCTGGATGTATATATGTCTATAAATAGATGGCCATATGATCCTATATTCACATTAATATATGTAGGGATATACAGATATATAGATATAAATATAAGGATAAATATATGTATACATATATATATATATACATATATATATTAAATATATATATATATCTGGATATACATCAATATAAATATGTATATGTATATATCTGTATTATCTGTCTATCTATCCATAGATATATATATGTATGGGGATTGATATATATTGAAATAAATCTGGATATCAATTACAATATATAGTATGAATATGGGTCATGCTTGCCAGATGAATGGATATAGTCAATATGGTGATTGAGTTGAAGAGAATAATGTTGCATTATTACACAAAATTATAACAGGTTTGTTTAGAGATGAGTAGACCTAATTGGGCAATCCCTGGTCAAAGACAATTCTCAGATCGGTGAACATGGCTCTGCATGATGTGATAAGATATTGCATTCAAACTGAAAGCTCTAAAGCATTGAGATTGATGAGTGGAAGGTGTCATGATTATGAAACAAATGTACTGTTTCGAGGCCAATGATTCCTCCCAATCTGTCTAGAAATTGTAAGAGAGCTTAATTCATTGGAAAGCAGCATTAATCCAATATGATTTATTTGACTTGGTTGAAGATTGGCTGTTACAGTCATGAATCAAATTGATCTGTAATTGGATTGGCAATATTGGGAAATAATGAGCAATGTGATTTCCCCAATGATGTGTTACCAGGAATTGAGCCCAGGCTGTGGTATGCTTCAGAATTGTGGGGAGTTGGTGGAGTATGAGAAAAGGTTACCTGATTTCCATGCACTTGAAAATATGATACAATATGATGGCTTCCATGTGAGTGAACATTTGCCATTGGCTGTAAAAGTGAAGAATTATAATGGGGAGAGTTTGGGGATAGTAGCTTGTGGAAATGAGGCAGGTATTCTGTTTGTAATTTAGGGTCTATTGTATGAAAGATGATTTGATTATGGTGGTTTGCCAAAAAAAGGCATGTTGATGATCAGTTGGATTAGCTAGGTAAAAAAAAAGTACTTGAATAAAAAAGAGCCACTGTTACCTGGGGCAAACCATGATAAACATATAAGAGCAGTATGAACTATGTGACCCTAGAGGCATGGGAAGAGAGGAGGCCAAAGAGAGTATGCAGGTTGAGATAAAACTGTTGCCAATCTGTATATCCAGGATGTGTCATCGAAGCATCCAAGTTTGTGTTGATCTGAATGCCAAAATCCAACTGTTCTCCGTTTACATGATTTCATGTGACTGGGAAGACAGGAAAATCCATGTGTGTATCAATACCCTAATTGGACAGATGATGAATGGATGTTTTTGGTTGGTCCATGTGAGAATTGATGAGATCTATGTGGGTTATGGAGAAATTGGGTTGTGTAACTGGACATGTCAAACTGAGTGTTTTACAGTGGTCCTTATCCGGTGGTAGTCTGGCATGATCATTGTAGCCAAATACTGTGATGAATAGATATGGATTTCTGGGTTAAATTGTGGGGGAAACATGTGACAAAAATAATCTGAATCAAGCCACAAAACATGTATGGGAGATGAGAGGAAGACAGTAAAACAAGAAAATAAACTATTTGGGGATTGATCTTTGGTGTTTACACAAGGTAGCATCATGAATGACTTGTTGGCTCTTTCCTTTTAAAGCAAGAGCAACATTAGCCAGTTTTTTGTTAATTTGAAAAGAGCAACCAAAGTGGGTCCAGTAACGAAGATGTGGCTTGGGAAGATGAGGGGGAGGTTTAGTGGTGTGGTGTTCAAACTGAGTGGTTTGCCAAACCAGTTCTACAATACCATTGGCATGGACAAAGTCAATGAGATAAGGGTGCCGTGGAAATAAAAAGCCATGTCCCTCTTTGGAGTGAGGAGGGGGAATAGGTTCACCAGTCTTTCTATCAATAAAGGAAAAGATACCATATGTCCAACCATTGAGATCACCACCATCTTGATGGGCTTTGTTGTAAAAATCATCAAATGTGACTGAGACATTGGAGGCAAACTTATACTCGACCTGGGTCTCGTTCCTCATTTCAGTCCATTCCTCCTGACTCCAATTGGGTATTCCATTTTCAGACATGATTGATTGGTTGTCTTGGTACGCACTAGAAGAGAGGGATTCCATCCGGCAGGCAAGGAAGTTGTTGTGAGATTGGAGGGTCTGCCAAAGCTGGTTGTCCTTGGCCTCTTGTTCAGGGGTTAATTTATTTCGTACATATGTGCCTAGAGGGATGCATGACAGCATTAGTAAATGGAATGCAGATTGAAGGGAATTGAAGTTACATACCTCCAGATTTGTTCTTGTCAGAAGCACAGCGGAAGCCAATCATACGCATCTCCCCACCCAAGCGTTGGGAGTTCATCGTGTTTGTGGGTCTGTGTTGCGCCATTTGATAGAGTGTTTTGATGACATCAGATAGTTGTTGGAATGTAGGGGTTGGAGGTCTGATGTTGAAGGGGTGGCGCTCAAGGATAAAGTGGGGAATCCCACCAGAACTGGTGATGAGGTTACGTGGACGGCTGTAGTTTGGCAGGATCTGAATGGGCTTGGTTGATTTGATTTTGTTGAGGGAGATGGAAGTTGGAAGGATCCAAACTTCATTGCTGCAATCCAGCTTGCGGTGTAATCTGGCCATCTTCTTGTCAGTTTGAGAGGTATGCGTGGTTGGTGGATGTTGAGACGTGGAGGCTTCAGAAGCTTCTGGCGGTAGGATGGGCGAAGAAACCACACATGACCCCTTACAAAGTTGGTGATTAAGGGCCATGCGCCCATCAATCAGACCAAGATTGCCCAGGGCCAAGGGGCTTGTGGATGGTGGAGTTGATGGGCGGTCCTGGCTCGAAGGATGGACCACACATCCCCCTTTATAATCCTGGTGATCAAGGGCCATGCGCCCATTGAGAGCACCAGGATTACCCGGGGGGAAGGGGCCCGTCCTGATCTGAGCTCGCAGTTGATTCTGACGCTTGGTGCGGGTCATTGGCAATGGATACGAGTGATGTGTACCTAGAGATGGCAGAATGTCAAAAACATTCAATGGGATCAGCTTGCAATTTAATATTTGAAGATGAGATGAAATGGGAACATTACCTTGGTGGAGAGATAGTGGTAAAGCTGCTTTTGATTTGAGTTGGCAAAGACTGTTGAAAGTGCCAAAGATGCCAGTTGAAAGATGTTGGACAACAGGTCACAACATGGAAGATTTACCCAACTCTGCACTGAATAAAGAAAGACGACATACATCGATTATGCTCGGTGTGCCAGGGAGGGGTGGAGCAAAAGAACAATGATGGGAAAGGGGGACAAGATCGATCTGGGCGAAATCAAATCGGATTTAGAAGCAAAGACTTGATGATCCCAGAATATTTGTTGCGAATTGTTGCATGCATTGATGATTTTGTAACAAAAGAAGAAGGAGCAATTTTATTAGTATTAGTGATGAGCATCCATTTATTGAAAAAGATGTAGAGGCAAGCTGAGATTTGTGGAAGGGGGGTCAACAAACCAATTGACAAAAAGGGTGTGAATGATGATCGTTTATAATTGATTGATTGTTTTGTGTGGTTGAGATGTACTGCAAGATGGTTGGGTAAAGGAGCAGGAGGTCAAGGGTATTGATCTTAGTGTTTGTCACATCGAAGGGAGAGTGGCAAGGATGGATGATTGACAGAGCAGCTTACCAGTCGAGTGGCTGATAGAGTGGGGGCAAGAGGATAGTTATTGCACTGGCCAATATAAACGAGTAATTGAATTTGATCGTTTTGGTTGGTGATAGTCAAACGAGGTGGATGCAATCGATCAGAGCGATTGAAATCGATTATGTGTGGAATTAAAGGTCAATGGACCATAAACAGATAAGACAGTGTGCTTGGGATGGTGAACCTGTAAAGGACAATGGATTATGTGTGTAGGAAGCGATCAAGGTCGCTGAGCTGTAAGAGAACAAAAAACGACTTACTGGAAAGGTTAACCTGTAGATTACAGACAATGGCAACCAAAGGCAGTGATCGATCTCCAAGCGAAGCAGAAAAACGATTGATTGGCACGAACGATCTGGAAATAACAGATCGTTCGAAGGGGAAAATTATTGTTGAGTTAATGGTTGAAGCACCGAGAGCGAAGTGGGAGAGAATACATACAAGTTCTTAGCCAGGAGTCTCCGTTTAAGTTGGCAATGGCGACGATCAGTTTGAATAGCCTGTTGATGTAAAACTGGGAGGAAAGGATCAAGACAGGTCAGAATTTTGATAAATGTTGCAAATGAGAAACAAGCGAGAGAGATAATGAACTTGCCTGATGGTCGTTGAAGCTGAGACTGTGTGAAGATTTGGAGCGAGGGGGTGTGGATTGAAAGGAGACTGGGGGGAAGCAAATGTGGTGTGGACTAGAGGTGGGGAAAGTTTCACAGGCATGTCATTTGAATCAATTCAGGTGGACAGGAGCAAATGCGCTAGTGTGAAAAAAAAACACGATTTTGACAGATTAATGTCACGCTGATGACACCAGTGGATGAATTGGAAGAGCTGCTCACAACACTAAATAGTGGAAGGCAATTAAAAATGTCACATTTTGATCTGACCAATGTGGTCAAAGTATGAAATACAGGAGGACAGGGGAATGCTAGTCAGATAAATTGCACCCCTGTTCTTTTGGCCAGAATTGGTATGTGGAAATAAGTGGCAACAGCAATTATTACCGTGTAAAAATGGGTGGGAAACAGGTATGAATCAAAGAACAATATATATAGAGTTATATTGAAGCAATCCATGTGAAGTGGATCTCACTGCAAGCGATTACACACATTACATATGGTACCAACACTGACTGCCAACAAGCTTGAGCTCAATGAGACTTTGAGTCACGGCAACTGGGGGATGGTGGATGGTCAGTTTAAGTAACTGCAGAGGGGAGGCCTCAATTCTGTATCCAAACTAGCAGGGATAATGTGTGCCACAAGGTGATGGATAGCTCATGAGAGGGGCTAATGACTAGCCTTATGTATGAGGTGATGCACACCAGGTTGTCATTGGCCATCAAGATTGATTGCAGCTCAGATGTAATGTGAAAAACTTACCGTATTCAAGAAGGCCATGGTGGAATATGAGATAATGTGAGAGGGTCCTGTGTATGTCAGTAATGGTCAAGGTGAACCTCAAGAAGGATCAGACATGATGTTGGCTATGGCTGATTTGATGAGACAGATGGTCCATACAAGTTGGAATGGTTGAATATCATGAGAATTCAAACAAGTCAATGGTGTGGGCATGGTCAGCTTGCATATGGATGATGAAATTGAGTGAGATCTGGATGATTGGTTGCATTGTAGAGAACTCATTATGAAGAGTAGTATAATAATCAGGAACATGAAATGCACTTTTGACGTATCCCTTTGACAGGTCTAATAAAACCAGGATAATTGGAAATCTTCCACAGCTGAAGGTGTGATACAAGGAATGTGAATGGCATGGATGTGGGATGGATGTAGTGTGGCAAAATTAAGCCCGGCGGGCTTAATCATTGCATTTGTTGACATCAAGATTCTTTGCAGGCATGAATTGTACACATGACCGTGATGCGTAATTAACAATCAACAAGGTGGACATGGTCAAATGAGCAATGTGGGGCGTCCATGCACAGGTTTGGTCCGAGTGTACCAGTACCACATTGGAAGGTGGGGAGAAGATAACAAGTCAGGAGGACCCACATGACGAAGCTGTTGATTAAGCCCGCCGGGCTTAATTCTGAAATGAATGAAGATGATACGGTGTGTTGCTTGCATGACCTGGCAGTTGCTGAGAAAATATCGAAGATAAGAAGTCAGAGGGACCCACATGAAGAGGGTGTTTATTAAGCCCGGCGGGCTTAATTCATTAGAATGTGAGCAAGAGAAATCACAGGGACTGTTAGTGGCATGTTTAAGCCCGCCGGGCTTAATTTGAAGCTGAAGGACCTCATGTGACTGTGTGGATCATGTGAACAGGAGGGGACGGGTTGAAAAGGAAATGGCATTTCAAATTAAGCCCGCCGGGCTTAATTGGTCCTGACATTGCTCAGCTGGAGGATGTACAAGGGTGCGGGCAAAGATATATTATTTACTTATTGACACAAAATCATGGAATGGTGACTAGGTAATACGAAGGGTGCTAGAACTGGGGATATTGAAAGAGGTGGATTCGCCTGTTGTATAGTTAATATAATCATGAGCAATACACTTGGCTAAAAGGTGGCGGGTTGGACAGATAAACTTAGAGACATCATGGGGGAAATTCTGAACTGAAGAGATAATTTGACGAATGTATGTACCAAGATTTAACCAGATTTTTTCAGAAGGAGAGAAGTTTGAATTGGTTACTTGATATATTTGATGAAATGCACAGATGATTTCAAGACAGTCACTAATAGTGTATTGCCTTCGGTCTCGGGTGGCGTTGAAGAGTCCACGTACACCTCCCAGGAGATAGTAAATGAAGGGGAAGTAGTTGTGTTTACTGGCGATTTGGGAGAGGCTGGTGTGTTGCTCCATTTGGGGGGCAATTGTGGTATCAGAGGAAGGTCGTTGGGATTTCTTTTTACGAGGATTGAACGCCTCATCAATGTGGGCCTGGATGATGGTATGAGACATCATGAGATCAATGATGATTTTGCGTAGGTCGTCCAATGCATCGTCTGCTGTTGATGCTGTTGGGGTTTCGAGTGGTTGATGGGTAATTTGCCCATTGGTATTCTCTCCTTCAGTAAGTTTTTGAAGGGTGGGCATGGTGGTTTTCATTGTATTGAGCCAGGTCAAGACAATGAGATGACGTTCGATGGAGTTTGGCTTTGCTTCGATTTGTGGTGCCTGGGGATTTTCGTCGGATATGTGTTGTATGGAGAGGGCGACACTCTTAGCCCATTCGCGGATCTGCCGATGGCTTGGTGTGTTGATAAGAGAGGCAAGAGCTCGGAAAAGGTTGGACTCTGGATGACTAGCTTTGAATGGAGAGGGAGGATCGGGGTAGTTGAAAGTAATTGGTTCTTCATGAGGTCCAAGTTAATGATATCTGGACTGAACCATGGCTCGGATTCCGAGTAGGATAGCATAGAATCACCTGAGATGTTTGATCAAAAGTAAGTTAACTGTAATGGACAGAGGACATGTACTTATACGGAGGAGGTAAAACACTCACTTGTGTCGGAGATTTCTTTAATCCAATGGTCCTGGTTGAACTGAGCATTGTTATAGACAATGAGGCAGTGGGAATCTTGGAAATGTCGGGAGTGGTCCAGACAAAATTTCAAGAGGTGTTGAAGGGAATTCCAGCCTTTTTCCCACTTTGTCTTTGAGACTCGGCCTTTCTGGAACCACATGGCCAACTCGTGGAGTTGTTTACGAAACGGTTCACTAGGAATGAGGGTGAAGTTGTCCAGGGTGACAGGGTTGGGTGCACGTGTTACTATGGTTGGAGGGTTAGGTGGATGGTTGGATGTGGTGGGGGCTGATGGGGGAAGTTCTTTGGAGTTGCCAATTTGGTTAGAATCGCATTTGTTTGTGTGCTCTGGTTCTTCCTCTGGTTCTTCAGATGTGGCCGAGGCATTGGAGGTAGATGAGATAGAGCTGAGGGATGAGGACCGATATAATTCACGGCCGGGGTGTGATTTCCTGGAAGCTGGTTTGTCAGTGGGGACTTGAGGGTCTGGGCGGTGTTTCTTTGCTTGATGTTGAGGAAGTTGGTTCTCATCTTCACTCGAGGTAACCTGAGATTTCGAACGGTTCTGGGTTTTCTTTTTTCTACGCTTTGACGTGGTATGTTTTGAGGTGACAGCCTGTCCTGTTCTGAGATGGGAAGAGGTATTTTTCGGGGTTGTGGAAGGCAATTCGGATGGGTCGGAGGGGTCTCCAAGAGGAACAGGTCCATGGTCTTGGTTGGTAGGGTCTGGGTTATCTGCAGAGCCAGGAATCGTGGGGGCTGGGTCTTGTTCAAGAGAAGGTGATTGGCCAGACTCATGTTGAGTGGATTTAGCAGAAGTGCTGCAAATGTGTGAGGTGATGGAGACTGGCGGATGGTTTGACTTCTTGGATTTGTATGATCGGTGAGCACTTGATGTAGTGGAGGAGCGGGTTATGGTGGGTCGGGAAGCTGGCTTGACTGAAAGACATTCATCGACTGGAAGGGCCTTATTTTCCTCATAATCTGAATGAAGATACTCAGTTATTTGAACCAGGAAATTTGAATAAAGAGCTGAATTACCTTTGCAGATGGTGTCAAGACGAGATATGATACCTTCAACATCTTGACGAATTGACTTGGGGATTCGTAATTCAGAGGAGGTTTTGGCAAATTCTTGGATCTTTCCGACATTGTTCAAGAATTCTTCTTCACTGATCTCTTGAACTTCAGACCCAAGGAGTGGCTCGCCAGGGGGGATTGTTGGTTCCAAGGCTTGGAATGTTGGTGGTGGTTGGTTTGAATTGGGAGATGGGAAAGACATTTTGTACAAATGCGGATCTGATAAGAAGTTGGGTGGTAAAATAATTGCAAGTTTATGGGGTGAGAATCTGGATCACACTGGGAATTTGAGTAACATCAACTGACCAGGTGGTGGGGTGGATTCAAGATTAGGGGCAGAGCCACTTGGCAATGCTGGTGTGCCTTGGTCAACTACAGGGGCTGCCTCACTAAGAGATGTGTCTGACATGTTATTTTGTACGGTGGGGAGGAGGAATGTTAAGGATTTGTACTTGTTCTGAGGAATATAATAAATAGTGAGTTGAGTATATCTAGAGATGATTGATAGAATGAGGAAGGGGGGAATGAGAAGCGTACCAGAAGTGGTTCCTTAAGAACCATCAAGCAATGAAAACTCCAACATCAAAGGGCATGATCCCGTGGGAATCTGTTAGATTTCCTTGGGGATATATCCCTTTATGACATAATCAGGAGATATTCTTTGATTGAGGATTTTCCATCAAAGGAGGAAGTTTGTTTGTTAGTGCTTGGCACATGCCAAACATATGTCAGCAAAAGAAAAACGTTCAGAGTGGAGTGAATTACAAATTGGTAGATCCCATATGGGGAATTGACCATGCACAAAGGGACGATCTACCAAATTGAAGTGTATTTGGACATCAGTCAGCAATACTCATTGGGGATTTTCCATGAGCAGCCTATTCAGGAGGGATTAACAAAAAATGGTGGAATGTCTAATTGGGTGAGATGTTTGGATGTGTTAGAATTCAAAACAAAGTTAGAGCACGGCAACTTGATGATGTTGCTGTGTGGGTGGTCCATCATGCAACTAATTTGCACATTGCATGTGGTTGCATAAGATATGTGCATGCAGATGAACACGCCATGCAAAACAACCGTGTGGTTAGGTTTAATGTTCACCTCAAGCCTTGGATAATATTATGCCAGCGCTAGTTAAGTTATAGTTAAGATTCTGGGGTGTCGTCCTCGTGATTAAGCCCGGCGGGCTTAATAATGGGCAGAACAGGTCAGGAACACTCGGTGAAACTATGGTAATTATTAAGCCCGGCGGGCTTAATTTCCACCAGAAAAGCCCTGGGGACTTACGAGAGAAAAGGCAAGTGTGATTGGGTCCCTCATAAAATCATCAGACATAGCTAGTGTTCTGGCTTCAATTCCAACAGTTATGGATTACGGATTAATAGTTCATCTCATGGATCAAATGATGTTGAAGACTTCTAACCAAGGGTGCTATTCTGACAAGATCGGCATAGTCTGAAAGATAATCCATAGCTCCAGGAGCCACCATAACATTGATATCTGCTCGCTAGTCAATAATTATTTCGTTATTCTTTCGCTGCAACAAGTGATGATCAGAATATGCAACCTTGTAATTTATGAAGTATTTGGGGGCATACCTTCTTGCTGCCCTCACAACTGCTTGTGGCTTCCTTGGGGGTTTTTTCCCGGCTGAAGCGCTTCCCCTTTCCAGGGCTAGATTCTGGGGAGGGCGTATCATTCCAGGGTCTTGCAACTGGCTCTGCAATAGACATCACAAGATATATCAGCAGGTGCAAAAATGTGGATAAACTGATGATGCTTTACCTTTACCCAATGCAATGCGTCTTTCGGTCCACAATTCCATGACTTGTGGTACCTCCAACATGGGGATCCCCAAGACCTTCGCTTCTTCATCAGTGGTGGCCTGCATGCGCTTTGCCTCGAACCAGTTGCCCGCATCGACCATTCGTTGATAATACGGACTTTCAGGACCAATTCGGAAAAAGAGGGTATGAGGATCTGAGGAAGGATCGGAAGGCTCCCAGCGTGCAACAGCAAGACCATAGTACGACGTCTATCGTCAAGCCACTCAAAATGACGTCAATCTCATCTTCTTTCTGGTATATTTGGCCGATAGGCTAAGGGGTTTATTTGACTAGGACTCGACATGGTGTTTGAAATGTATGTAAGGTCTAATCTAAGGATGATCTAAGGGTAAGAGCAGGAACAACACCAACAGAGGAAGATATTTATATGTCAACAGGTCCCAAAAAACATTCATACAAGCTACCATGGACAAGAGGGCCGTTACTGGTGGAATGTTACCAGATAATTGATATTGGCTTGGTTCATTTCTATTTGGCAAATTGCATTTAATTTATTTTGCCAAATATCTGCTGAATCATCATCTGCCTTCGTTGTACAATAATTCTTGGGTCGCTGGACATGAATGTAATATGGAGATGTCAGCAGCGCATGGACTCAGCAATTAATCTCAGCATGACAGCTGGTTGTGATTTTGCCTTATGTTAAGGTTCTCCTCATTAAACAAGACAACATAATTTTGACCTGTATGCTTGGGGGAGAGCTTCCGGTCACATGAAGGATTTACACTAGGCCTGGGGGAGGTTGAATCTTGTCACAGCATAGGCACTGATGTGCTCTGGACCCCACAAAAAATGGAATCACACAAGACATGCAGGATTATATCTTTGCAGATCTAATGCAATTGTGGGTTTAGGTATGTGTACACCAGGCATGTCCCTCCCTTATCGCTTGTGTATCCATGTTCATTAGGAACAGATACGTGATGGATACCAAGTGGGAACAGAGGGGTGAGGACAAAGGCTTTCTGTTTGTTGAATCATATCACTTCCAGTTTTTGTACATTCCAATTGAATCTGACGATCAATGAGTCAATGTATTTCAAAGGGTTGTGTGTGTAAAATCCCCCACTTGGCTCACACACACCGTCAC